>JAJAGP010002572.1:94717-108078 GCA_025084515.1 Ancistrus triradiatus
CTATGAAAAAGTACAAAAGCACCTTCAGTGCCTGTCCTATTGTGAGTAGTACTCCTTTGTTTGTCCCACACTACTTGTATATTCTCTCAAACCTATAATTATATTAACTGGTTCACATTCACTCGTCGAGTCTCTGTTTCATCTGGCTGATCTTCTCCGTTCTTTGTAATGTCCATCAATCCAATCTGGGCTTCTGTCAAACAAAAGTATCCGATCCGCCATGCCGCCTATGAGGCTATGATAATCTCTGCTCAACATCCATTTTGGTCAACCATTTGGGACTGTGGTAGCCTAGTGGGTAAGGTACTGGACTCTGGACCAGAAGGTCCAGGGTTCAAATCCCACCTCTGCCAAGCTGCCACTGTTGGATCCTTGAGCAAGACCCTTAACCCACAACTGCTTGGACTGTATCCATTATATGTCGCTCTAGATAAGGGCATCTGCTAAATGCTGTAAATGCAAATGTAAATGTAAATGTCAACGTCCTCTATTTGAACAGTGATTGTATGCTGTACAGTGCCAGTATTTGTTAATGATTTAATAAGATTTGACACGATGTAAAGCACACCTGCCATAGCATGTTCTGTGGAAATATAAGCACATTTTCTAATGTCATTCTAGGACCTGCTGATGATTCACACCAGAAAGCTATAAGCCTCTTTTCCTTTGCCTCATTTCTATCTGCTGAATCCTGGCATCTCTTCCTGCAAATCATTCATTCCCTCCATGTGCATGAGCTCTAACACCCCTGCTTTCCTCCTACACTCTCTCCCCACTTCTATCTCTGTATCTCAGTCTTCTCCATGAGGGTCTGAAGTTAGGCTCTTCCTCTCTCGGGATGTGTTAAACACGGTGGTGTTCTGGTCATGTAGAATATTAATAATGACGTTCATTTGATGCTCATGATCTCCAATAACACAGACTCTCTCAAGCTCTCTCACAAATTCTCCTTAAAATAGAGACAGTCATACTTGCAGCTCCCGTCGGTTTAAATAAGCCTACGATGAAATGGCGATATCTTGATGGGTCTCATTTGCGCTGTTTGGCTTGTTTTTAATGGTCTGTCATTTACACCTTTCAGATAAACAACATGTCCAAATCGATAACTGCCACCACACTAACGCAGTAATAACCCATTATCGCACGTCAGGTGTCTGGACGATTTTACCTCGACTCCTTTCCCATTTCCCGTTTCCACTGCTGAGAGAGTGTGACAAGCAGATTGAAAAAATGGATTTGTCAGAAACCAATCCGGATTTGACTCAAAAAGAAAAGAATGGATTGCAAACACTGATTTGATGCTTGTTTTTGCTGTCAAAAGCCTACAGCTAAAGTCAAACATAATTAACCTTACCAAATAAGGCTTGGTTATCTACTTGAATTCAGACAGGCTGAAAAATAAAAAGCTGGATCTTGCGGTGTTGGAGATTATAAATTCCATTTGCCTCATTCAAACATTAATCAAGTAAACAGAGCATTCAGTCATTACGAGATATGTCAGGCTACGTTAGTGTAATGCTATAGCTTGATATCTGAGGATTTGGTGATATTACTGCATTGGAATTGGAACCTCACATCCATGAAAAGTACAGTTTTAGGATGCCAAGCCGAGCAGAACCACATTCGCAAAACCTTGAAATGCATGCGAATGTGGGTTTAGTCGAGCGTCAGCAAGGGCTGTTAGCAGGTTAGGAATAGTCATGCGTGTCTTGAGTGTGTTTCCCACTGACACTTTAACTCTGGGATGCTTTCAGACATAAACCCACCTTTGTACATTTCTGGATAAACATCCATAAGGGGCTTATGTAAATCTTCCGTGTCCTCCCTTATTTGCTAGTACACTTCTAAAGTGCCCCAATTTCTCCCTCTTCTTGTTATGTAATGCTCTAAGTACTATTTTATGCACACGGCTTATCTTGTTGCTTTCACTGTTTAACTCAAAGGCACTCGAGGCTCCTACGAAGGCTTACTGAGTCCAGTCCTGCCCACGCAGATCACTGCTGTAAGGTCCCTCTCTGCTCCTGCTGTGACTTTTCTCACCAGAGACTGGAAAATCCAAAAGGCCCCAGGTGAGCTCAGCGATGACAAAGAGTCTGGACCTTTTCAGGCTTTGTATGTAGCACTGAGAGCACATGTAACAAAGCTGATATCAAGTTTGTGAAAGGAAGTGAGAGACCCATGAAACACTAACATTATCTGTCTATTGATATATATAGTACTGTGCAAAAGTCTTAGGCATTAGATGTTTTTCAGTTTATATTCTGCTTTTTCTTTATTTAAGGTGTAGTGGTTGCTGCACTTCACTTTGTAGTTCTTCGATTACAGACTGTAGTCCACCACAGATCAGGTACTATTTGGGTGGTGGATCATTCTCACCACTGCACTGACACTGATGTGGTTGTGGTGTGTTAGTGTGTTTTGAGCTGGTACGATTGGATCAGATACAACAGTGCTGCTGGAGTTTTTAAACACTGTTTCCTCACTGTCCACTTTGAGAGATATTCACCTTATTGCTCCAGCTTGTAGAAGTATGACCCAGTCATTCATCTGTTGCCTACAGGATGCTGGTGGCTGGACATTTTTAGTGTCAGCAGAGACACACTGAGGTGGTTTAAATCTTAGGACTCATATTGCATCAGTGACCCAAAACATAATACAACTATATGAAGACCAACACATATTAAGGATTGCTGACTGTCATGGCCTTTTCTCTGTTGTCACCTGATATAAACCCCATCAAGCATTTGTGGGGGCAGTCCATGCCAGATGGCAGACCACCCTCAATCGAGAAGTTTGGGCCAAAGCTGTGAGTGGATTCAAAGTCGACTACAGCCAGTCCATACCTTTTCCATACCTGCCAGTGAAGTGAAGTTCCATGTTTCCAAAGCCAGTTTTCATTTCCAAGGTCTTGACCAGTCAAAACTTGCCATCTCATGCCTGCTGTCTGGTTCTGTCATCACCCTTAGGCCTAATTCCCCCAGGGGAGGCTGGTACTTATTTGTACCTTTCTTGGGGCTTTTTGGAACACACTTTGCCCAAACTCCCAGTGACATACGGTACTCTGCAAAAGTCTTAGGCCACCATTGTATTTGTTGTTTTAGCAATGGTGTAATAACCATATATAGTATATTGTTGATGTTTTTGACACAGAAACTTAAAACTTGGATCCATCAGTCCATAATACTCTTTTCCATTTTCATTCCAATCTTTGTGAGCTTTAGTATATCTTCACCTTTTCACTCTGTCCCCCTTCTGAAAAATTGTATCTTGGCTGCTACCCTTCCCGAAAAGAACGTTCCTGAAGGGTTAACTTGGCATCCAGATAACATGCAAGGGGAGGTCACACTAAATACTTTTCCTGTATTTTCTGGTTGTTTTCTAATTATATATGGACATTTTAAAATGGCTAAAACAATGGTAAAATGTCAATATATCCAGTCTAATGCTGGCCTAAGACTTTTGCACTGTACTGTTCTTCTGAAGATCACTGAACCACACAAGCCCCTTCAGTATGACCACCAAGGTCTCTATCCTTAAAAGGGATTCTGAAAAATTCAACTTTTCACTAAAATTGGTATCCTGATCTTATGGTTTCTAATGAAAAGCATTTTATTAAATTGATGAAAAATGCACTAGGTTTTGTTGCTTTACTAGCTATTTACTTACAATTAAGATTTAATTAAGTCCCTTAAAAGGAGATTCAAAAGATATTGGGAAAATGTGGAGAAATTCACTATGCGCAAAGGTTTGGTCCCCTTTCCATTGATGCTTTTCACTACTGATAGTGTGTCTTTTTTGGGTGTGTGCGTAAGTGTGTGTTTCAGTCCTTATTTGACTAGTTAAGTGCCCATTAAAATGAGCAGAAATGTAACTTTGGTCCCTGCAGAGACTGTGTTAACATCTTTTAATTTAGAAAGTTTCAGCAGGGTTACTTTAGTTAGAAATATGAATAAAATAGCTTTTAGCTCTTTTGTAACTGCCTTCTATTTCCTAGCCATAGTGCTGATGTGGGATGTGCAAATGAAGCAAAAAGCTTTCACTGGAACTACAGCCACATGTAAATTAAAGAGCTGGGTATGGAAAATTTGTGTCACTTTAAAATAAATCCTTCGGACCATGAAAGGAGTGCACAAAGGGCAACTACAATACAAGGATAGTCTTAAACTCTTCTCTCTAACTACCATGACTTAGTTCTCAAATTGTTTTCCATTGGAACAAGAAAACCTTCCACAATACATGGTTGGGAATTGCTCAGAAAAATTCATCAAACCGAGTTCTTTGATAGCATTTTGACTCAGAGTTACATCAGCAGACAGGAGACATGGCAGGTTGTTGTTGTTCTTGTTTATCCAAGACATTGAGAACTCGTTGTTAGGCACTAGAGCTTGATTGCATGCAATAAATATTAAAGAAATTGTGTGCAAATCAAAAGTAACACTCCAGTGATCCCTGCATAGGTTACCGTCCTTGTTTTTCACTCATTGCCCATTTTAGCGTTACACTTAACATATAGAAATTGCTTGTAGTCTAAATTTACAGATGTAGTCAATCTGTTTCCTTACATAGAGAATACACAATTGTTAGTCCCTATACTCTGGTCCCTAATGGTATTATAATTATATATATATATATATTATATATATTATTATATACTATATATATATTCTCGGTCTGTCTATTTGTTTACTTTGGATTGTTTATAAACCTTTAGGACTTGTATGAAAAATCTGTAGTATTTTATCATATTTTTTTAACAGGATTCATCCAAGCACCACTGTAACTAAAATGTTCCTAGAAGGCAAGTTACAGTAAGTCAATTTAAAAGTACATAATGCAAAAACCTTTCGCAGTTGAAAAGAGTTTATTTCCCTCTGTGTGAAACAAAAATGGTACATAAAACAAAGTCACATCTCTCAGCCTTCCCATAATCTCTTTTGGAGTAAAATTTTTCATTTTTTTCAAAGCTGGCATTATAACTTCATATTTAAAAAATAGCAAAACGTGGTGTTTTCTTAGGGATCACCTGAGATTCTTCATTCGAGATTCCATGTGAAGGAGTTGGAGGGGCATTGGAAAGCAAGCTTTCCACTTAGGATACAGCAAGCCCAGTGTAACCGAATTTGAGAGTATATTATGTGTTTTGGGAACCAGAAGCTGAATTTTTCATATTTGAAGCGTCTTTGTGGTTTTAATGGAGATGGCCATGATGAGATCAAAGCATCTATAAGCAAAGGTGATGGCATCAGGTCTCAAAGGTGCCACAACATTGGAGCTGAAGCCAAACCTGTTTAGCTAGATCGATGGAGGCATTGGATATATAGAAAACATGAATGGATTGACAGAATAAAACGATTGGTCTATAAAGAAGGGAAAAATGAATGTTACAAATACTGTAGATGGATGGCTAAATGTCGGTGGATAGATAATATAGAAAGATTAAGGATGGGATGAATTCATGGATGGGGAATTAAGATTAGTGGATGGGCTGTATTAAGAGCTAATGGATGGATATATAGGACTGTAAGGATGTGGCTGGATAGAACAGAGTGGCTATTTATTAGAGACACCAGCCATTTCATCATTGGAGCTTCCCTGTATGGACAATTAGACAAGTGACCCAGGAGGCAGCACAAAATCAAGTGAGCAACTTACGTTTGAGGTTGAATCCACTTTAGAAGGAAAATTTAAGTGATCTGGATGACTTTGAAAACAAGGCATGGTCATCACTGCTAGACTAGCCGGGCAAGTATTTCAAAACTGGCAACTTGTGGGCGTTTCTTGTGTCCGAGTGTACTGGAATGGTGTGATGACAAAGACACAAGTGAAAGGGAATCCGTGGATGTAAAGGACTCATTGTCGGAAAGGAGGTTCAGAGGAGGAATGTGAAATCTTTCTGATGAAAGACAAATGCACAGTCACATGGTGCTTCAACAATGTGAAAAAAGATGAGGAGCAGTGGAAACTCCTCACTTTCAGAAGAATTAAGAACTATGTTGCACCATGCTGATGGTCAGAATTTGGCCGCAAGTGCATGAATCAAGGAATGAAGTTAAAGTTGGTGTCAGTGTCTGACTTAAGTTCATCCCTTCTGGCAGCTTTTAACCTATGGCAGGAAGGGACACTTTCAGAAGGACAGTGCTTATACAAAGCACCCATTATAGTCATGGATTGGTCCAGGACCATGACAGCAAGTGTGTACAAAAAACCCTATGCTGGCTGGAGTGGGGCCCATTAGAGATAAAAAAATGGATGAAAAGTCAATAATTAATAATGAATAAGTAAACATGCACCAAGCATTACATTTCAAAAAACAATCAGTCCGGTGCACTGCACAAGTAAAAGATCATACGTTCTCAGTTTAAATACCATGATTGTGGATTGACTCTGCGCCCTCTCAGAACTGTGCCTAGAAAGAAACACCAAGTTCTTTTTGGTAAAGATTTCACAGAGGGTTCAGCAGTTCGGCTTTTTGTTTAGATCTCTTCGCTTTTAAGTATACTGCAGCTCTAGTGCGCTTTTGCAGGCTGATAGGACGATGCCCAAATGACAATAGGAACAGAAGAGTAAAAAAATCCCCAAAGCTGTGGAATGAGCTGTAAGCAGTGGCACAGTACTAAAATTGCTTCACACAATAACTGGAGGGTTACACAGGTTCCCAAACCTTTTCACACCCCAAAGAGTAAGATACAATGTTAGAGGGACCCTGTACTTCCTCAGGCTCGTGAAATTGCAAACTGCCCCTTGTAGTTGATGAAAAAAGGACCCACAATTTAGATTTATATAGACTCTTTATTTCTTTCTTTCTTTTTTCTTCAGATGTAGCATCATTATGCATGAAATGACAAAAATATAAAAAATATATATTCAAGGAAAAATGGAGGTATACACAAAAACAGATTTTATGACTAATTAAGCAACTTCATTCTGAGTTTGTTGATGCTTTATATTGTCCCAACAGAGTGAAAGTTTGTGAACCCTTTAGAAATTTTATATAAAATTTCTGCATAAATATGAACCTAAAACCTCATCGGATTTGTCACACAAAGTCATAAAGAGTAGAACCCAGTTAAAACAAATGAGACAAAAATATTATACTTGGTCATTTATTTATTGAGGAAAATGGCCAATATGACATAAAGTGAGGGCAAAATAGTATGTGACCTTGATTTCAGGATCTGGTGTGCCCTCGCTGTGCAGCAATAACTGCATTAAAATGGGTATAAAAATCTAAGAAAGGTAAAGTTTATATACATGCCAGCAGATTCTTGTGTAACTGGCAGTTTGAAAACATGCCTGGCACGAAGATTAACCACTTTGCCCCTGTTGATTCTAATAAATGAATTAATGCCATGTCTTACATGTGGACTGTGGTAGCCTTGCGGGGTAAGGTACTGGACTATGGACCAGAAGGTCCAAGGTTCAAAATCCCACTCTGCCAAAGTTGCATGTTGGGCCCTTGAGCAAGGCCCTTAACCCACCAATTGTAAGTTCGACTCTGGAAGGGTAAATACTAAATGCTGCTAAATCTGTAAATGAAATGTAATGTTAAATGTATACATCAACGTCAGACCCCAAACACCAATTCAAAGATCCTAGAACTCTAAGTGCTCACTGGTCTTAGACTTTCATCCACAGACACCTGACTGCTCATATAGCCTACTCAGTTGTTAAAATTTTCAAGTCATCTGGATCTTGAAGGTTCTCTTACTTCAAAGATAAAGTGTGTTACCATTTCAGTTTTGCGTTGTTCTTGATGCTTAATAAATGAAGACTTGATTGGTAGATCAGTAAATGCTAATTACTTTCATTTTCATTAGAATTGCTCAGTACAAAACTTCTTGTAAATGAAGATTTAATTGGTGGTCCATTGAAGATTTAAGCACTTTAATAGCCGCGGGACTCTAATTATTTTCATTCAGTGGACAAGTGGCTACTTTAAAATGCACGCTTTGTGTTGATGCACACTGGACTGTTTGGGTCTGATGAGAATTTAAAACTGCAAAAAAAAAAAATCTCACCAAGCTTTAATGTCTGTCTTCTCTTAAGAAAAGAAGCTGGTAGCGAAGAAGAGGTCTTACACAGGAGCATTGGTGTTGCATTCTGATTCGACCCCAGTGGACAAGACTGAGGTTTGTGATCATCAGTCACTTTCTTCCTCATTACTTCAGTCTGATCATTATATCTGTTAACCAGAAACCGCATCTTAATTGGCATAACTTTGCTGTTTGTTTAATCCACCGCCTGGCATGCAGGATAAATTGATACGTTTGCAGCCTGATTTGTGCGAAACTTAAGAGCGGCTCAGATTTAGGACCCAATTAAGCTGCTTCTTTATAGCTTCTGTGCACTGTAGCACAAATGTCCCCTATAGGGCCGATGGCTCCGAAAGCCTTTTCAGCCACAGTAATTTGTTAAATTTCCCCCCGAACACTGGTTCATTTGGCCAGACACACTGACACTCAGCAGCTCCAGTGTGGAGAATCTGTAATCTGTGTCATTTTGGTCAGGCAGAGGTTGAGTAATTGACTGCTGCCCATGACCCATCCGGAGCTGAACACATCTGACCTGTTTGTCACACAGTAATGTCTACTCCGTTTAAGGAATTAACCCCCAAACCTTTTCTCTAGGCAAGTTAATTAAACTTTTGTATTTGTATAATCAGCACTGACCATCATTATAACGATCTGCAGATGAGATCTTCCAGGAGTGACATTGTTACTTTGCTTATTGCCTTCTACATTAAACCCAACCATACCCTTGAATCAGTGATATGTCACTGTTCAGTGTTCACTTGTTTGTTCATTGTAATCAAACATCCATTAATAGGTGGCACGGTGGCTCACACTGTCACCTCACAGCGAGAAGGTCCTGGTCCCTACAACCAGCGGTCTGGGTCCTTTCTGAATTGGAGTCAGCTGTTCCCCCCGTGTTCTGCCAGGGTATACTCCGGGTACTCCGGTTCCTCCCACAGTACAAAAGGACATGGCTTTAGGTCAATTGGTGCCTCTAAAAGTAACTAGTGTGTGAATATGTATGCCCTATGATGGATGGCGCCCTATGCCGCCAGCTAAGCACCGGCTCTCGCACAACCCTGTACCAGATTAAGCAGATAAGAAAGTGAATGAATGAATGACTCTAGGGCTTTGTTGGTTGTTTTCATTAAGTGTTTTAGCCTTGGCAATATTTAAATGTGTGTTGTGTGTGCTTAATACACAGGACGAGCCGTTTAAGGTCAGCATGGGCAATTGAGCTCTCCAAAAATCATCGCCCAGTTGGGCCCATCCACACCAAGTGCCGGATCTCTGGTTGAGGAACCGCTTTCTGATTAATTTGATTGACACTAGTTACATGTTTAAGCAGAGCTATATGTCCAGCAGTTGGTGTCACTGTGACACACTTGCTGTGGAGTTTGGAGGAGTCAAAGGGCAAAGGTTTTTAGGGTGCGTTCTATAAAGTTCCAAAGCAGTCCTAAATTTACAAATGAAAGCCAAGCAGATTTTTACTACTTCCAAAGGGACTACTTTGTGATTGGTATTACTTTTAGAAAATAATACATGGAGCTCTCAGCTCTTGTTCCAATGTGTCCAAAAGTGTTTAATATAGTAACATTTTCAGGACGCTTGAAGCAGACTTTACCATAGTACACAGTTGTTTAGATTACTTTGCACATTTCATTGTAAAACAATATTAATTAACACAAATGTGAAAACATTAGGATGTACGTACGTATATACAGTGATCTTGTTCATTGTATTGTTTATAAAGTGGAAACGCAATGAAATCGATGGGGATGTTACCATTGTTTTCTGCCTTGCAACTCATTTCTGTCAGCAGAAAAGTTCACTCCTACTAGTTTTCTGCATTCAGATGTGAATTAGATTGTCTGGATACTTGCTCACATTCGTTATTGAGGAAAATGAAAAATTTTACATCTTAGTGAGTGGCCAAAAGTATGTGAAACCTCTGATTAGCAGATAATTGGAAGGGGACATTAGAGTCAGGTGTTTTCAATCAAGGCGCTGACAATCAGTGTGAGTTGGGCACCCTGTTTTATTTTAAAGAACAGGGAGCTATCAAAGTCTGCTTTCACAACACGTTTGTGGAAGTGTATCAGGCAGAACAAAGGAGATTCTGAGGACCTCAGGAAACGAGTTGTTGATGCTTCATGGGCTGGAAAAGGTTACAAACCATCGCAAAGAGTTTTGGACCACCAATCCCACAGTCAGACAGATTGTGTACAAATGGAGGACATTCAAAACATCTACCCTCCCCAAGGAGTGGTCGGACCAACAAAAGATCACTCAAGAGGCAAGGCGGTGTAATTAGTTGCGAGGTCACAAAGGATCCCAGAGTAACGTCTAAGCAACTGAAGGTCTCTCTTCACATTTCCTAATGTTATATGTTCATTGACTCCCCAATCAGAAGAACACTGAACAACAATGGTGTGCATGGCAGGGTTGCAAGGAGAAAGCCACTGCTCTCCAAAAAGAACATTGCTGCTCGTCTGCAGTTTGCTAAAGATCACGTGGACGAGCCAGAAGGCTATTGGAAGAATGTTTTGTGGATGGATGAGACCAAAACAGAACTTTTTGATTTAAAAGAAAAGCGTTATGTTTGGAGAAAGGAAAACTGCATTCCAGCATAAGAACCTTATCCCATCTGTGAGACATGGTGGTGGTAGTATCATGGTTTGGGCCTGTTTTGCTGCATCTGTTTTGCTGCATCATCAGATTTTCACACAAGTCCTAAAAAGTAGATAAAGAGAACACAGTTAAACAAATGAGACAAAAATATTATACTTATTTTTTGTTTATTGAGGAAAATGATCCAATATTACATTTTAGTGAGTAGTGAGTATGTGACCCTTTGCTTTCAGTATCTGGTGTTAATGGTATGTTAATGCAGCGTATTCTGTGCATTTGTATATCATCACTAATCCATACTCTTCTCTCTACTGCACTAGTTTTTGTAACACATCTAAACCAATTGCCACAATGTACACCGCAAAGCTCCAGACTTCAGGTCATTTAAAGCCTGAGGTTATCTAAGCCTGGTTTTCCGTCTTGCAGAACCCCACAAATGCAGTGTTCTGATGCATGTAAGGCAGGAATAATTGTTTATCACTGTCAGCTGTTGACTCGGAGAGCTGAACTCAACTGATAGGGCTTTACATTAAACATGCTGTGGAAGACGGTGGCTCAGAGACTGTTGCTGGTGCTGCTGTGTGTTTATCTACTTCCTGCAAAGCTCATATAGCTTAAAGCCTCAAGGTGATTTAGGATAGAGCCTTTGGTTCCTGAGCCAGTTCCTTAAGCTGTTCTTTTGCCTAAATGCGATTGCAGGAAAAAAAAACCCAATCTAACTGGAATTTCACTGATGAAAATTATGGCAAGGACGAATCAGACTGGATCTGTCGTCTGTTTGCAGGATGGAAAGGGCACAAATAGAATATGAGAACTTTATTGCGAGATGGGATTTAATATCTAAAAGCTACCGTGATTTGGTTTGGCAGGCTGCTCAGATCTGTTGCGAGTCAAAATAAAATGTCAGAATTTGTTTGTCATGCTTGGCACGAAGTCCCATCAAACTACTTTCGGCACTTCAGAGGAATGAATGATGGCTCAGTGGCTTTAGTGGTTGAAGCACAGCTGAGTATTTTTGGGTGGAGAATAGAGGTAAAGGGGTGTGTAATCTTTACACTAAGGGATCAGGATATTTTGAAGAAAGAAAATCAGTTTTGGAGTGTAATGCTCATCCCACAAAAAGAAAAATCAATTATCTTAGAAAGTAAAAACGTATTTGTGAACTATTTAACTACATAATGCATACTACATAGAGCACCATTGGCTTATAGGGAACATCATTTGTGAGGTACTAAATGATTTTGAACACTTCCTAATATGCTTTTTACTGTGGAACAGAAGATACAGCCTATAAATACATGAAACATAACTGCACTGCACTAAGAACATGACTGGCAAACAGGATAACAGCTTTCACCTTCTGTTTCCTGAAAAAGGATTTATAAAATGAATATAGTCCATTAAACAATAGGTATTGTTCTGGTAATCTGTTTTGGGGTTTTTTGTGTTCTGCATGCTATACCTTGGCAGCTCTCTGTCAGAGAAGTTGCAATGCAATGTGCTGAAGCAAACAAGATAAGACATGATGAAATTACTGTGCCTGAATTATTAAAACGTAATGAATGCATTTTGCTGACATTTATATTGTCCACTCGTATGGCTTTTGCAGTGCAAAAAATGCAATTAGTTTTGATTAAATATTGTTTGACAGCACACACAAACACACACATGTATATATTTACATCAACTATGAGAACTGACTGTTCGTTTATCATCTAATACACTACATTTACATTTGATACAGTCTTACAATCCAAGCAATTGTGGGTTAAGGGCCTTGCTCAAGGACCCAACAGTGGCAGCTTGGCAGAGGTGGGATTTGAACCCTGGACCTTCTGGTCCAGAGTCCAGTAGCTTACCCGCTAGACTACCACAGTCCCACTATACAGACAAAAGGTTGTGGACGCCCAATACTCAATGTGTTTTAGTATGGAGTCCCCACCTGTGTTGCTACAGCAGCCGTTGTCTCTTTAGAGTGGGCTTTCCACTCTAACATGGCTGTGAAGTCAGAATCTGATTATAGATAATAACCGCTGAGTCACTTTTAGCATTCCAGTGTATTTTCAAGGTGTCTGATGGAGTTGAGGTCAAGGTTCTGTCCAAGCCAGCCAAGTTCTCAATCAAGATGGCAAACCAATTCTTTATGGAATTTGTTTAAACAGTGCAGGGCAGAAAGTTGATGAACTGACCTATAAATGTGTTATATTGAGAGTGACTGAGGTATCAGTACAACCCATTCAACTGCCACTGGTTTTCTTTCGAGAATCCAGAAATCTATGCTTTACATTGTTATAATATGAACGTGATACAAGTGAGTGTTGCTAAAATAGCAGAGCTCAATAATTAGAAAGGGTTTCCACAAACTTCTTTTCTATATAGTATATATCCCAGAGCTTAACATGTGCTGTTGTGACGAGATGATGCTCGTTAGGGGTCGCCACTCCAGACCATGGACATGCTAGATTTGGAACCCCCAGCGGCTGAGGTTATTCCATAAATGCACTACTCAACATTCATGTTGCACTCTCTACACAGGATTGAACTCAGGCCCTCTGATACTGTGGTTTCCAGCAACTAGCTCTAGTCACTGAGCCAAAGAGCACGTTTGAAAAAAATATATAAAAATGTTGTTATTTTTGTTGTTGGTTAGTCCAAAAGTCTGAAACCACTAGTAAAAATGCGTCCGTTTTGCATTTTCCTTAAAAGTAATAGTTTACA
>JAJAGP010002573.1:0-108041 GCA_025084515.1 Ancistrus triradiatus
ACATTTACAGCATTTAGCAGACGCCCTTATCCAGAGCGACTTACAATTGGTACAGTCTTACTGATCCAAGCAGTTGGATCAATGACCCAACAGTGGCAGCTTGGCAGAGGTGGGATTTGAACCCTCGACCTTCTGGTCCAGGTCCAGTACCTTAACCACTAGGCTACCACAGTCCCTGTAGTACTTAAACAACAATGACAAACTGCAAGTTTCATTAGAAAGAGTGTAATTAGTCCTGTTTAATTGGATGAAGTGCAGCACATTTTGAATACAAATCACTTTACTATGTGAGGGATAATATGTGAATAGTACTTTTTAAGATCACAGGTATCGTGATACATATCGCGTATCGGGAAAATGTCTATATTTATGATGATATAAAATGTTTACCATATCACACACCCCTGCTTTACTATAAAATAAGCTTTATATTAATGAGTTTGCTCAACTGTCGCTTTATGTAAGTGTTTCAAGCATGTTTAAGGTACACTATGCACTACAATACTCGTCACATGGTGGGCGTGATGAACGCTGGGAAATGTAGTGAGGTAATGCCGTGGTCACGTTCATGTTTAAACTTGTTTAATATAGGCTGTGCTATGATATATCTCAATGAATTCAAATTTTATACATATATGTAAATTAGCTTATGATGGATTTGTTAGAACCCAATGTACATCGGGGAGTACTTGTATTTACTTTGGGTTGGTTATACAAGTGACAAACCAAAACACATAAGCGCTCATTACCCTGGCTGGAGTCTGGTTGACGGTCTTTTAATTATTGAAGAATTTGGTATACTTAACATATTTTGAAAATGTTGTATTCTAATGACTTCCAGCATATTTATGACATCAGGGTGGACATGTTAAGCTTGGGCAAAGCAGGTAAGCAAACTTATTCAAAGACGATTTATCGATAGAAAAGTTTGCTCACTCACCTCAGCGGTTGAATTTCCCGCCACTGACGAGAGAAAAAAGGCAGTCTCTGCTTTCACTAGAGTGGATGCCCTTTTCTTAAAGTGTCCGATTCACCAACATAACATGATGGACAATCATTTTCAGGACAATCTCTTTTTTATTAAATAAAATATTAATTTTATTACCAAACGAATAATGCGCTTAAATTGAGTAATATATTATATAACAAAACAATTATCTAAAAACAAACATTTTAAATTTACTCACATTGGGCTTAACGACACTTTTGGTATCAATGGCTATCCGTGACAGAAACAAGGTTACCTCAATACTAGTCAATCACATTCACGCCTAGGCCAATTTAGAGTGACCAATTAACCGAACGCATGTCTTTGGAATGTGGGAGGAAACCAGAGCACCTAGAACAAACCCACATGGACACATGCAATACCCATACAGGGGCAGTCCGATGTCCAGATTGAACCGAGGATCTCTGGAGCTGCGAGGCTGCTCCTGCGCTACCTAACTGACGTTGAAATGTTAGAAAATGTATCTCAAAAGCCAAGTAGGCATTTATATGAATAGCAAACGTTAGCCCAATGTAACAAACCCTTTCATAGGTATTTTTTATAAGTTAACTAGTTAAATAGATATGTACAGGACATCAAAAGGCATCTTACAGCGATATTGTTCCATTACACATTGCTGTTATAACGTATGCACATTAGGTAGTGCGCTATGAGTTATATTAAGTCTAAAACCTAAATGATGACGCTGAGGCTATTTGCCTTTTATTAAGTTAATCTTAAATCCAGCATAGCTTGCTAAAATTATTCGTTTTATATTATTATATAAACACCAAATTAGTTAAAGTTAAATAACTTTTTTTCAAATCAGGCAAATAAAGAACAGCCTGGCGGTGAGAGCCATGTGTTTCAGGACCCCGAGATGTCCATGCTTGCTGAGCGTGAGTTTACTCTTATAATACGTGTTTATTATTCTTATTTGTATTGCTAGTGTCTATAATGGGTGTATGAGATGAGTACTATAGTGGCGTGCTTGTTATTAACCTAAGGACATGACTTTTAAAAGTTATTTTGTTCGCTGTTGCCCGTGTATAAGCATCCATGCTAAGAGAGGCTGCACATGCTCTGTGCTGATTGTCATGACTTAACTTGATCTGTACTAAATATGATTTATTAAACGTGTTCTGTTTGAGTTGTTTAGTGCAAGAGATGAAAGGGTGTACAAATGTAGTGAGACAAGAGTGCTTCTGAGCGCCATCAATAACGCAATGGCTGTGCAAATAGCGACATTGCTCAAGTTCCCATATGAACTGCTAAGTGCAATGATTAAGATATTTAAAAGAACCAGAACTGTAATGAACCTGTCTGGCCGATGATGCAAGTTTATTTTGCCACCTTATTAGAACATCATGTACTCCGTATAGCAGCAGCAATCTCTCTGGCCTGTGGTTAGCTTCTCAAGTAGGCCATTAATGTATAACAGAAGGTAAATCCATGTGAACAAAAGTGTTTAAGTGACCATAGACTCAAGCTAAAAGGAAAAAAAAAACCTTTTCCCTCCCTGAAAGTCTGTGCTGTGAGCTGAATAGTCCGCAAGAGCGAGTCTGGAGAGAATCTGTATTGAAGAGTGTTTTCTTTACTCCTCATCTATAATCATGTCAAGCATTACAAGGGAGTTGGTGCTGTTTATTTAGATTTGTTTTTTTGTTTGTTTGTTTTTTTGAATAGATGAACCACTTAAATCTTATATCACATTTTTCCATAGGTGCAGGGCCAGGGCAGAATCAATAGGGGGCGTCTGACATTTTTACAAGTTGCGTAATTAAAAGTATTGGTTCAACTTCGCATTAATTGCACAGCCCATTCTAAATCCATACGTATTAATATGGAGTTGAACCCCACCACCGCTGTTGGATGAGAGGACCTGGTTCAATGTTCTAGTTCACCCGAAAGGCATTGGATGGAGTTGAGATCAGGGCTTTGTGTGAGCCAGTCAAGTTCTTCAGCACAACTCGTCCAACCATGCCTATATGGACCT
Source organism: Ancistrus triradiatus (assembly GCA_025084515.1). Lineage (NCBI taxonomy): Eukaryota > Metazoa > Chordata > Actinopteri > Siluriformes > Loricariidae > Ancistrus > Ancistrus triradiatus. The sequence continues at coordinate 2,985 of JAJAGP010002573.1, forward strand.
TCTCCAAAATGTCTTGTTTGCCGAAAGCATTAAGATTTCCCTTCACTGGAACTAATGAGCCTCTAGGGCAACCTGTGAAAAACAGCAACAACAAAGCCTTATCTCTCCTCCACCAAACTTTACAGTTGACAGTTTTTATGCTGATGTTAATGCCAGAGGAGGTTTTCAACTCTGCAGTAAATTGAGTAAGCAGAGCATTGGTGACTTGTATATGCTATGCACCTCAGCACTCGGTGACCCGCTTTGCAACTTTACATGACGCTTGGTCACTTGGTGCTGTGTTTCATAAAAACCCTTCCCCTTTTCAATAATACCACTCACTGTTGATAGTGGAATCTAAGAGGGAAGAAATTTTACAAACTGACTTGTTTCATCATTCTATTACAGTAACATTCTCAAATGTTGAAAATGATCATTCTTACACAAATGTTTGTAAAAGCAGACTGTGTGGCTAGATATTAAAATTTCATATCCCTGTGACAATGGGGACATAACACCTCAAATTAGTGATTGAGGTGTGTCCCAATACTTTTGTCTCTGTAGATTACCTTTCCCACAATACAACACCATTATTTATGTTAAGTAAGCAACATCTCATAATCCCAACTAGCAACCTCTGACAACATGCCATAAATTTGCTGTTTTGGAAACTGCTGATTGGAGCTAGCATAGCTTTGAGTAGGTGGCTAACATTAGGTGACACTGTCTCACTCTGTGGAAAGAGAAACGAAATGTTTTGGCTCAGATGCAGCAAAACAGGCCCAAACCATGACACTACCACCACCATGTTTCACAGATGAGATAAGGTTCTTATGCTGGAATGCAGTGTTTTCCTTTCTACAAACATAACGCTTTTCTTTTAAAAGTTCTATTTTGGTCTCATCCATCCACAAAACATTCTTCCAATAGCCTTCTGGCTTGTCCACGTGATCTTTGCAAACTGCTGATGAGCAGCAATGTTCTTTTTGGAGACCAGTGGCTTTCTCCTTGCAACTCTGCCATGCACACCATTGTTGTTCAGTGTTCTTCTGATGGTGGACTCATAAACATTAACATTAGCCAATGTGAGAGAGGCCTTCGGTTGCTTAGAAGTTACCCTGGGGTCCTTTGTGACCTCGCCAACTATTACACGCCTTGCTCTTAGTGATATTTGTTGATCGACCACTCCTGGGGAGGGTAACAATGGTCTTGAATTTGCTCCATTTGCACACAATCTGTCTGACTGTGGATTGGTGGAGTCCAATCTCTCTAGAGATGGTTTTGTAACTTTTTCCAGCCTGATGAGCATCAACAACTCTTTCTGAGGTCTTCAGGAATATATTTGTTCGTCCCATGATACACTTCCACCAACGTGTTGTGAAGAGCAGACTTTGATAGATCCCTGCTCTTTAAATAAAACAGGGTGCCCACTCACACCTGATTGTCAACACCTGACCTTCAATTTCACCTTCAGATTAACTGATAATCCTAGAGGTTCACATACTTTTGCAACTCACTAATATTACATATTGGATCATTTTCCGCAATAAGTAAATGAAGAAGTGTAATATTTTTGTCCTATTTGTTTAACTGGGTTCTCTCTATCTACTTTTAGGACATGAAAATCTCATGATATCTCAGGTCATATTTATGCAGAGCTGTAGAAAATTCTGAAGGGTTGACAAACTTTCAAGCACCACTGTATGTTATGCTATCTAGCAAGCTGTACCCAGCATGCTTTTCAGGATGACATTCTATGTAGTGCTGTGCTACGGTATGGCGGTTATATGGAAAAAAATCATACCGTATGAGAAATTAAAGCCATGTACTGCATAAATCGGTATACCTCCCAGCACGTTTTACATAGTACATCTCCTTTAAATTCCAAAGTGATTTTAGGACATCTTGCAAAGTGAAACGATGATTGTCTCATCACAAAACAGGATGATGTCAGTAACTTTGCAATGCATGGCTTCATAAGACTCATGTCACAGGTTGTTGGTTAGCGTGTTTATGGTGATATGACGCCACCATCTGGCAATAAAAGTCTTTTTTTTCAGCGATCTTTGCTATACAGTGACTGCTGCATGGTTCATCTGATTCAGAAGTGAACACACTTCACTGTGGTGACAAAGACCAAGTATGCTAGGCTGAAAATGACACAGTGTGCTCCTAGTAGTGCCTTTAGATTGTGAAGAGGTTATCGCGTCTAGATAACTCCCAAAGTGCAGATAAGCCAGTGATGACCAATGCAGATTTTTTTGGACATTAAGCACCGCACATCTGTACAGCAATTATGAAATGTTGGTTGAACACATTTACTTAAACTGCTCAACCACAAGTTCATTGTGGTGACTAACAAGCTTTTGTCATGTTCATCTCAGCTCGTCGGAGACAGAAGTGGTCTGTAGACCCAAGGAACAGTGCGTGGAGCAATGATGAGTCCAAATTTGGCCAAAAGATGTTGGAGCGAATGGGCTGGTCTAAAGGAAAGGTAATTATTTACGTTTCATTATATTAACAATTTGGCATTCAGGTTCAGCAGTGGTGCTGAAACTTTGGTATAAGACGGTCTAAATGCCTATCTCCTTTCATCTGGTTGTGAGAGTGTGTATATGCATATACGTACACTCACTTCTTTTCGAAAAACTGTACTAATAATGGGTAGGGTCTCCCTTTGCTCTCAAAACCACATCAGTTTTGCATGGCATGGACTTCACAAGATGGTGGACGTGTCCCTTTGAGATTGTACTTCATGTTGACATCATGTAATTCTTTTAGGTGCACTTTCTTGTTGTGCATCTCTCGTTCTTCTACATCCCAAAGGTGTTCTTTTGGATTCAATCCAGTGACTGGGAAGGCCACTTAAGAACTTCATGACCTTAGTGTCATGTTCATGAAGCCAGTATGACAAATGCACATTTGACAAATAAAGCTTTGAGTCGTTCAACATCTCCTAAGCTTAAGTTCAGTACTCTGTGGTAATTAGGATTGGGAATTGTTTGCATTTTATCGATTCTGCTTATCTGTTCTGACATTTCGGTTCCAAAATGGTTAAATAGCTGCCAAATGTTGAGGTATAAAGAGTATCTTCTATTAAAATAACATTACCAACTTCAGAAGTAATAATTTTTACCTTAACCTTTTTTTTCTTGTTTAAACCCAAGTTTTAGTAAGTACAAACCTTAACATGGCTTAATGTATTAAAGCAGTGGCCTAGGAAGAATTATTCTCTCAATTATTACTGGTCATAAATGCTTTACCACTGAAATGCTCTACATGTGGTCCAGAGGCAAAGTAATACTTTTTGTGAGTGTTTTACTTATAGGTTTAAATGGGAAGGAAATGTTAACGTGAAACCATTAGTTCATTACTGAGTACGTTCATCATTTCAACTTGTAGCCAGTAATAACTGAGAGAAGTTTGGTGTTGAAAACAAAACTACAGGATGACCACATGACACACCTGTGCTGGGAAATGGGTGCCTGCTTACAGACATTTGTTTTTGTTTTTTGCACTAATCGCAGTTGTGTATTTGAAGCATAAAGTGTGTTTGTAGGAACCGATAAGTGGAAATTCTATTATTTTTTTAATGGGTACCCGGTTCTTGGAATTTTAGAACCAGTTCCAAATCAGAACCAGGTTTTGATACCCAACCCTAGTGATAACCATATCACAAGTTTGATACTGTTATTTACTGACCCATTTTGTGTGGACTTCGTAGCATCATTGTCCTGCTGGATGATCCAACCTCTTCCCAACTTTAAGATTCTTGTTAGATCAAGCCAGTTTTTTCCTTGTAAACTCTCCTGTATCTGTTATGCCATTTATCTTAACCAGGTTTCCTTGATAAGAAAAAACAACTTTCTCCATACAGACTAGTGAAGTTGGGGTGTGTTTTTATTTATTTATTATTATTATTTTTTTCTTTCTTTTACTTCCTCTTTGGTAGCTGATGTGGTTGGCCAAAGTATCTATACATCTCATTTTGTTTCCTGTTGAAGTTTGAGTGGTGTCTAGCTAAATCCAGGTGTTAGTTTGTGGTGTCATGGAACATGAGGCTTTATGTCTTTGGTTGTATCTTCCAAATACAGTGGTACCTCTGTACTCCTCGTTAATTTGTTCCACAAGGCACGTCAACTACCAAGACAATTTTTTCCCCCATAAGCAGTAATGCACATTGAATTAATCTGTTCCAGACGCCCAGAAAATCCAGCACTAGGCCTCGTATGCATTAATGGAGTGGTATTGCATAATTAAACACTATAACACAGCCAAATAAAATTACAGTTTTACTTCGTTTAACACATACCACTATCATATTTCACTATGATCTTTTTTTAAATGGTACTGTGGCTCTCAGTTTTACCCTTTTGGTTGAGTATCACTTTCTTAGGACCCATGGTGACTTATTTGCACTATGAATATATGGGAATTTTAGCAGATATCTGCACTGAGGGATAGCTATTATGAGACTGATGCATGCTTCTGTGTTCTTGCTGGAAAGGCATACAAATGTCTTAACTCGTACAAGTTCCAGCAAGTGTTGAATTTATTATTATTTTTTTAATTCTTCTGGTCAAAATGCACCAAGAACCAAATTTGATGAGAATTCCATGACAGTAACACATAGTGTAAAATGCGTGTTATTTGGAATTACTTCTATCTATCTATCTATATCTATCTATCTATCTATCTATCTATCTATATATATAAAATATAAATTTTTTTTTTTTTCTTTCCAAATTTGGAACTGTTTTCAGATGCAGCTTTGTTCAGTCTATTAAAAGATTGTATTAGACTAAAATCAGAGATACTCTAGTAATAGTGAACAGTCCTTAACCTGTTCCCGGCATAAAACCAACAAGGAACTTGATAAATATCTTATCAGTTTGCCAAGAGGAGGTCTGTAACATTTGTGGAGTGAAGTTCCTGGAAATAAATGTGAATAAGATGTGTCTTTGTTTATGCATCTAACAGGGTCTTGGCAAAAGTGAACAAGGAGCGACTGAGCACATCAAGGTGAAAGTGAAGAACAACAGTTTGGGTTTAGGCACCACAGTCTCCCATGAGGTGAGAACTGGTATTTCTGTTCTCACTTACTTTGCATGAAGTGTTGTATGTTCTAATTTTTGTGGAATATGTTTTTCTAGGATAACTGGATTGCTCATCAGGATGATTTTAATCAGCTTCTTGCTGAACTCAACAACTGCCATGGCCAGAACAACACTGAAGGTAAGCTGATGAATCACGCAAATGAGGCTCAGACTGTTTTTGAATGTTGCTAATGATTACGTAGCGCAGAGATGCAGAGCACAGATCTCTAGGCGGTGACTGTTTGACCTGTACTGCACCCATGTGTCCTTCCACAGACAAAATGCAGTACCAAGTATGCACTGAAACTATTGCAAGATTACAACGGGGACCAGACTCATTGTAAACAACCCAAAGCCAAGTTGCCTACGAGTCAGTTTTTCACTGTCAGTTTTTAAATGTAAAAGTTTTAAGAAATCAGTTTCATCGACACCATAAATATATAGCACTGTTCACAAGCAGTCTTCTATGCAGCAGTGTTTAGTGGTGAAGGTCCATCTAAGCAATGTGGGCTATTTTAATCAGACGTGTGGAAGAATAAAAAGAGTAAGGGATAATTTCCAGGCAGTGTAATATATTCGTTAGAAAGTGTAGGTTTTTAGCCCTGTGTCCACATTTTGAATTGACACTTGGTGGTGCTGTTGTAACACACAAGATAAATCAGGAACTTCAGTCTTTTGTGCTTAAGGTCTTGGATCAGATCTGTAATCCCACATTTATTTAGCCTTAACGTAGAATTATTTTTTTTATGTGCACACAATTCACAGGTTCAGCATATTCATGTAAATCAAGTTGTTTGTTTTTTTTACACCAAATATTATAATTTAATCTAGCTAATAATGGTTTAATGATTTAAAGTGACATTGCTCCTTTGCTGTTGCATTATAATCTGTTGTGTGCATTAAGGAACCTGTTAGTAGTTAGTACCAGTGGACTGTGGTAGCCTAGCGGTTAAGGTACTGGACTATGGACCAAAAGGTCCAGGGTTCACATCCCATCTCTGCCACTGTTGGGTCCTTGAGCAAGGCCACAATTGCTTGGATTGTAAGGTTGTATCAATTGTGAGTCGCTCTGGATAAGGGCGTCTGCTAAATGCTATAAATGTAAAGGTTAATATTCAGGCTATGTTAGGTAGATTTTGTGGAAAAGCAACTGAAATTAAGAATATTGGGAAATCTGTGCTAGCATGTCATGCTGAAGGTAGAAAGTGTAGACAGGCTAACAGCAGAAAACGCTGAACATAATGGCTGTTGTCCAATGAACACCGACTTATTTCCTGGCGAAGTTTTGTTGGTTCTGACGGTAGCTACTACTTCTGATGATTTCGACAAATTGTGCATCAGCACTTGTCAGCAGTTTATAGCTTTACTGATTGTAATCTTGCTAGTAGATTTATTTGTGTTTTAAAAATCTAATCAGTTTATAGTTAGATTAAAGGGGTGGGGAGTAATTGGTTTAAATTGGTTGAAATTCTCGACCTTGGTAGCTCTTGGATTGTCATGCATATAATAATACATTTTGTAAGTAAATTTAATCGACAGCTAAAGGAGTGTTCGTTTTGATCAATTTAAGTACCTGTGTTGTGCACAGAGCCCAGCCAAGAGCAGGAAGAAGGGTTCAGTTTGGAGGCAAAATCAAAGACATCCAAAAAAAGGGTCCATTACATGAAGTTCACAAAAGGTAAGTCTATCAGAGTACTCCTCATATCAATCAACCGTTGTTCTTTGTAGGTCAACATGCTCAGTTAACTTAATTTTATTTATTTATTTTTTTAAATCATCAAAATGATTTCTCTGACTTGAAGTTGTGTGCTCTGTTTGTAGAGCATTAACGCCCATTTAAAAAAATTAACTGTATACTGCCAAAATATTTATAAAACCAGTATCTTTTGGTAGCTGTTTCATTCTTATCAGCTTTGGAACGCTCACCGGTGTACATGAACTTGCCACCAGGAGGATACACAACCATTTCCATCAGTGTTGTTTATTTTGAGCCAAAAATGTATTGCTCAAGTATTCACCCTATTGCTGTGAAAACAAGTAGGAACCGGCCATCCGAAGCCCCCCAATTAACCTGTGTAGAGTTGGTGCCGTATGATGTTAATATAAATACAGACAGTAATATGGCAGGTACCAGAGTTTGAGGGCATGCCTACGCAAACATCTTGAAGACCAAGGAGCCATCGAAAAGTCAAATTCTATAGAAGTATGCAACAGGTTGATGGTTGTGAGAACATATCCTGCTCTTGAGCACGTTTTGGAAGAAGTTTGGGCAAAAATTCCAGGATCCAGACGTACAAAGCTGATGGACATTCTGAAGGACTTGTATGTGTTTATAAAACATGACAAGGTAACAATGTATAGACACAAGTGCTCCACATAATACAGTAGCCTTCAAAATTTGTATTGAGGTAAAAGACTGACTTACCTTTTTAAAAATGTTTTTTTTCACCATTTCTAAACCTCGCTGTTTGCTTCTACTCCTGACGTGTGAGCGCACAAAACGTGACTGATGATCTAATTATGTTAGGACTGCAGTTATCAAAGAAAACAAGCTGTTTTGGTTTTTGGAAATGAGGTTGCACACAAGTATCATTTAATTAAAATTCATTTATTAATGTTGCTTATTTTTATTTAATTTTATATAACAAAACACAAAGGTGCTGGACCCACATAAATTAGTTCTAGAGTACTTGAGGTATCAGATCTTGATCCGACAGGATCCAGCACAAAGTACATTCTAAGTTACAATATAAACACTTTTTTTGTCAAGTTAAGAAATGTCAGTCAATTGGTGAACATCACAGTTAGGTGCTTATTAATTCCACCCTGCTAAATGTAGAAATGTCCATGTATACTTGGTGGTGTATACTTGTGTAAGCCAATGGGGATTGTAAGTCCTCCATGTACTTAAATGTAGTATTTAAATTCCCAGTAACTCTTGGATGGCTGGTTGAAAATGTAGACAGCCTAAGAGTTACCTCACAAACACTGATATGTTTACATTTGATATTAAAGTTGTTAGAGCTGGGCAGAAACTCTGAGGTCGTTTATAAGCTATGAGTTTCACTGGTTTGGCTATAATGTCCGTAAAGCAATTTGACTTTTTAATATTGGATTTTTTTTTTTTTACATTTCTGTCAATAAACTGTAATATCAATTGGCATGTATCTTAACTTGGGCAGTGATAAGTAAGACTTAATACATGATGTAGATCAAATGTTGTGACATACACCATTTGGTAAATGAGGTGATACGAAAACTAAATTCCTTTAGCCGTTCTTCAGCAAAAACTACACACATGAAGTGGGGACGACTTTGGTGATGTCCACTGTTAGTGTAGTGAGAGGTTTAAAATGGCATCGTTTAAGTCTACTCAAAAACACTGGAAAAAAATGGAATCAGTCTTTTGGCATGGCCATACCAGTCCACTGACCCAAACCTCATGGAAACCTGTGACATAAATAAGGAGGTGAATCCATCTGGAGAGATTCTGTATCTTTATATATAAACTAATGTATGGCTTTGGTCCATGTGGAAAAGACATTGCTAAATGGTGAACAGAACACTAGCATGAATATGTCCTATACGCCGTTCTTGCATAGCATTATGACCGCCTCCTTGTTTCTATTTTTAGTCCATTTTATCAGTTTCACTTCCCATATAAAAGCACATTGTAGTTCTACAATTACATATTGTAGTCCACCTGTTTCAAACATACTTTGTTCGTCCCTTTTACTCTGTTCTCTAATGGTCAAGACCCCCACAGGACCAGCACTGATCAGGTACTATTGGGGTGGTGGATCATTCTCTGCATTGCAGTGGCATTGATGTGGTGGTGGTGGTGGTGTGTTAGTGTATGTTGTGCTGGTCTGAGTAGATCAGACACAATAGTGCTGCTGGAGGTTTTAAACACCTCAGTGTCATGACTGGACTGAAAATTTTCCACCTACCAAAGGTCTCCAGCACCCAGCATCTTGTAGGCACCGTCCTGTGAGCAGTTATGACAGATTACAAGATGGATGACAAACTATGCAACAACAGATGATCTACTGTCTCTGACTTTGCATCTACAAGGTGGAGAAATATAGTAGAGGTCTAATAGTGAGTGAACACAGTGATTTTAAAAACTCTGGCAGCACTGCTGTCTGATCCATTCATACCAGAACAACACACCACCACAATGTCAGTGCAGTGCTGAGAATGATCCACCACCCAAACAGTAACTGATCTATGCTGGTCCTTTGGGGGTCCTGACCATTAGACATGGAGTGAAGAGGATGAACAAAGCATGTAGAGAAACAGATGGACTACAGTCTGTAATTGTATTACTAAGTGCTTCTACAGTGGTGCTTGAAAGTTTGTGAACCCTTTAGAATTTGTTTCTGCATAAATATGACCTACCAGTGTTCTTGACTCATGAACATTAATATTAGCCAATGTGAGAGAGGCCTTCAGTTGCTTAGAAGTTACCCTGGGGTCCTTTGTGACCTCGCCAACTATTACACGCCTTGCTCTTGGAGTGATCCTTGTTGGCCGACCACTCCTGGGGAGGGTAACAGTGGTCTTGAATATCCTCCATCAATTTTTTTCTGAGGTCCTCGCAAATCTCCATTGTTCGTGCCATGATACACTTCCACAAACGTGTTGTGAAGAGCAGACTTTGATAGATTCCTGTTCTTTAAACAAAACAGGATGCCCACTCGCACCTGATTATCATTCCATTGATTGAAAACACCTGGCTCTAATTTCACCTTCATAGTAACTGTTAAACCTAGATGTTCACACACATTTTGCCACTCACTAATATGTAATATTGGATCATTTTCTTCAATAAATAAATGACCAGCTATAATATTTCTCATTTGTTTAACTGGGTTCTCTTTATCTACTTTAAGGACTTGTGTGTGAATCTGATGGTTTAGGTCACATTTATGTAGAAACTTCTAAAGGGTTCACAAACTTTCAAGCACCACTGTATATGGTAATTGAAACTGACGAAATGTACAGTGAGTGTAGAAACAAGGAGGTGGTCATAATGTTATGCCTGATCAGTGTATATTTATACAAGTTGTTCTGTATGTTTGCTGTTGGTTGAGTAGTCATTTCAGCTTAAGAATATACTCATGCTTGGCTTTAATTTGTGTTTAGGTAGTATAAATCTAGAAAAATAAGTATTGTGCCCCTAAGTAGTTAAAGATTGTTTGTCTTTAGCAAGGTCTTTATGGTATGTTAACTGCTTCATCACTCCTTTTGTTTGATGGGTTGGAGCTAGGGTCTTTTAAAAGGCATCGCAACAGTGTTTGTGGTTCCGTGCTGGAGCAGATCTGCTCGTAAAGACAGTGCGTTCAGCTTCACCGGCAAGCCCACATGCTCGTTTAACCTTGACTCGCAAAGCAAAACATGACCTAGTTGTCTATACATTTTGTGAAAAATTCCCCCTTTTTGTAATGCATTTTGAAAAATTCCTGGAATGTGGAGAAAAGGTCTCTCACGTCTTATCACCTGACAAGTCACCCTTGCCTATGGCTTAAAAGCATGACTTCCGGTTTCCTGTGAGGACTGCTGGCTTTTGCATTTGCTGCTTGAAATGGCCTCAGTCAGATGAGTCTCACAGATAGCAAAGAGTCCGGCAGCATGCTGTCTTTGTCGTGGTCGTTGTGATTTCAGGCACTTTATTTAGCATTGAGGCGGAAGGTGGTTGTCGTTAGAGACAGGATGAGTGGACATTCCCAAAAGGAGATGACTTCTAAAGCAGAGTGCATGTCCACAGACAACTTGTTGTTGCGCTTCAGTCCATTATATTTGCACTCCAAGTTTATGGAGGGACTTCTAAGTCTTTTAAAATGCATTGCATTTCATCAACGGTCAGGTCATGGAGATTTCTGTGCATCAGGTCACAGAAACACATCCAATATAGGCTTTATCATTTCTAGACTTCAATACAGCATCGTCTTGCTTATTGTTGTGCCTTCATGTTACATTGCTCCAATACAGAGGATTCAGAATGATGTTGCCTGTGTTATTTACAAATGACCAAAGTTTTCTCACGTAGCACCTTTAATGAGATCGCTTCACTGGTTTCCTCATTCAACTCAAGTTTTGTCCTTGGTTTCCAGTTCTCAAAACAACCTGCTTCATGTTATTTACATGTTTTGAACTGCATACCTGCATGTCAGCCCAGGCCTTCAGCTTCAGGGTGTCTGGCAGATCTCGATGTACTGACTTGTCATTCTTGGAATGAGCTTCCCACACCAGTCTAAATGGCTCAGTGTCTGTCATACTTTTTCAAAATTCTGAAGGCTCACCTTTTTAACAATACATAGGATAACGCCTCTTTATTATTTGCACTTTTGTTGTGTTCTCTGCTGTTGTATACATTTCTTTAAGCTCTTAGTATTTATTGCATGGGCCCTTGACATGGACCCAATCTCTGGGTAGCTCGTAGACGTTGCTCATACGTCAGTGGTACCTCCATTTGTGCATATTTTGTAAGCCTCTGGGTAAAAGCATTTGCCGAATGTCTGAGTGTAAGTAAACAAAGCATTGGGACACCATTCTCTGTATCATCACAGCCAAATTAATTCTAGAGATGGTTGATATGATGGTTTCATACTGAGTACGAGTGTCTCGACTATATGCCTTGAGAGACGGCAAATGCTGAGACATTAAACCCATTATATTACTTACATTTTCTTTGTAGAAGTACGAGTACGTTCTTTGTAATGGAGCTTGGTTAGATCCATTTTCTCTTACGTTTGTTGCCCCATCCTTGACATGTCTGGCCTCTCCTCCTGGGATTAAGTAGCGAGTATAACCAGAACATCAGCTTTTTTTTGTCCTGGCTACCAGGAAAAAAGTATCTGTGCTATTGTCGTTACTTAGCAATTGGCATGTTGTATATGTTTAAAGGCTTGGTTAACAGCACGTTTGTTGTTGAAGGCTGTTTAAGCTGGGCTGAAAGGCTTATGCTACGTAACTTCTGATCACTACTTTGTTACTGGAAGTCACTCTTGTAATGATGAGTTGGCATAGCCCTGGTTAAACCGAATCGGGACAATTATGGCCCAAAGCGAGCACGGAGTTGCCGCAGCTCCTTACTAGATGGCATTGCTGGTTTTAATGAACAACAGTTATTCAGATTATTTCTTTGTGAAGTTATAAACAATGTGGAATATAGATTTATGTGTACTGTGACCGTAGTCAGTGAGGTTTAAACTTTTCCAGTTCATATATTTTATGGTTCAATTTTTCTATTTATAAATGAACATTGATAAATGTGGATGGGCAAATTTCAGAACAAATTGTTTAGAGCTGTTTTGACAACATTTAGGTCAGTGTTGTACATCAAATTAAGGTTAAAATGAATGCCCGGACTTGGGGCCTCCTATTACCCAAAGCTGTATACTTCGTGTAAATGTTCGCAGTGTGTCCCCTGGTGCCATCGCTTCCCCAAGTAAATGGTGCACATGTATGGACCTTCCACATAATGTACAAAAACTGGACTCCGACCAGATGACCTTTCATTTCACTTGTAGGCGCTTCTGGTGGTGGACAGGGGTTAGCATGAGTACTCGGGCCTTTCTGCGACCAGACAGCCCAATTTTCAGCATGTGGTGCTGCACTTTTTGTTGAGACACATTGCTTCTATTAGAAGCAGTCAAATTTGGTGACTCTGACCACAGTAGCTCTTCCATCCATTTGGACCAGATAGGATAGGATTCGTGGCTCTTGGACATCGATGAGCCATGTGTGCCAACACCCTGTTGGTTTGTCCCTCCTCAGACCGTTGCCATTATGTACGTCCTGCTACAGGAGCACCCCACAAGCCCTGTTGTTTACGAGATGCTCCAACGTGATGTTATTGCCTGGCAATAACAATGTTTACCTTTAACTCCTGACCATTTTCCACATCTAATGCATTGACTATGATAATCTATCATCTACTGTATCCCAGAGCTTAATGTGTGGTGTTGTAGTAAGATGATCATAGTTATGTTATTACATTATTTTAATGTTTTGGCTGGCCTGTGTATTTTTCAGTTTGAAAAAGACCTTTACAATTTGAATTCATTAGCATTTTGGGGGGTAAAAGAGATGACCATTTTAATAAATTTTTCTCCAAGCCTCTTGACACAGTTCTATTACTGTGTTTTAGTCATAAAAGCAGCTGTAATGTTTTTAAAATCAAATTTAAAAAAAGAAAATTTGTCAAATCAATTGCTAGTAACTCCATGTTTGGGTGTTCTTTCTCTTTAAACTCTCAGGTGCAGTTATGTTAATAAACACAAATGCGATTTTTCTAAGGCTGTAATGCACTACATAAATCGGACATTCATGATCTGTCCACCGCACGATGAGACGACTTGTGTTTTCCGCTTCTTTTTGTAGATTTATCATGTTATGTTGCCTAATTAAGGGTGTGCACACAGTAGGTGTTCTGTACCATGCTTGAACACGTTTGACCCCCAAAGTTCAGGTCATTTTGACTAGTGTGATTGCTCTGTAATGTGAACCGGGCTCAGTCCCGCTTGAAGATCAGATGACCTCTGTACCGTGTAGAAGTTCGTTGCTTCAGGTTGGCTTGAATAGAGACGAGGAGGTGCGAAGAAAAACATTGTCATCCTTGTTGAACAGTCCATAGTCAATCAGAATTGAATTTGCATAGGCCCGTGAAAGCTGAGTCATGTAAAATATAACTGTGTGCATAAAAGTACGGAAAACTTTACTCTCCATGGCTCTCATGCCCTGTTTCACCCAGCACTTTCTGTTTCTGGAGAAAGGCACTGGCATCTCCATTGCCCACCCCAGATACTATCAGTGTAAACCAGTAACCCACATTTAATTGCCTGCCCATTTATCAACATATCTGAGAGTCCTTCATGTGCACAGAACTAAAGTACTTCATCATCTGTGTGACTGAGTAGGCCAATCCATTATAGACTGTTATAAACTGCATAAACCAGTTTTGGACTGTTTGCCAAAGAATTGACCTAGTTCATGTATTTAAGTGTTTATTAAGCCTTTATCTTATTGATTGGATCTTATATATTTGCTGATTTTGATGTCTTTTTCGGTTAAAGAAACGCCCCACACTTTACCGTGATCGTTTTCTGTCAATACAGAATGTACCGCTCAAGCTACAGGAATTATTTGTCTTTAAGAAAGTCTTTTCTTCTCTGTGAAACCTGAGAGCAAAGTCCAGATTCTATCTGGGTACCTTTTAAGGCAGTCAATTACTCTGTTGGTTGTCAGATTAGCAAGTCGATCCGAAAAGGGCCGCATGATTTGCTAATCTGGTTTGGCCAGCGTTCTGTGGCACTCGTCACTATCTCAACAGTGACCTTGACAACTAATCTCCAGAGGATTTCCATATCGCTTCAACTGTGCCAGCATGCCAACACATCAACATTTGTGCGTTTTGGCATGCACTGCCAGGTGAGGAGGCCCTTTTAAGGGCTTTATTTGATTTCCACTGGATCAATAGAACCCTGTGTAAGCTGGCCCTTTGTTTAGCCTTCTTACAGGATACCTTGGTTACAGGGAGGCAAGGTCTCGCCTTTGAAAGGCAGAGAGCAAAAGTGCTTAGAGTAATAAATAACGCAGCGTTATCAGGAGCTGCTTGAAGGAAGAGGATGCAGCTGGACGAACAGACCTGCAGGCCGAGACGGGCGCCTGCACTCTTCTGGAGCCTTTGAGCCGCTGGAGAGCAGGAGGCGCAAGGCAGGGCCACCTAACTCCGTTTGTTTTTCTTCGTCCGTTCCACCGCCTATGACCACGTAGCACACTCTCTTTGCCTTTAAAACCTTTCCTCTCAGCAGGAGTTCCAAAAAGTCTGCTGACCCTTATCCATTTAAATCAATAGTTTAGAGTAGAACCCCCTTAATATATTCATTTGTCAACAGTTTGAGGTTGAAGGCAGGTCTTTTCATGTCACAGAAAGCTTGTGATAACTATCATAAACAAAAGACTCTTAGAACTTTCCATACCTACGTCAGAACTAATGAAGGTAGAAGTATTGACTCTGTGCCTGTCTATTATTAGTGTGGACCAAAACAAGACTTGATGATGAAAGATTTTCAGGTTTTTTTATGCTAAACTAATTCCCCATTATTTGATCCTTTTTTTTCATAGGAAAGGACTTGTCAAATCGCAGTGAGACAGACCTGGCATGCATATTCGGGAAAAGATCGAAACGGACAAAAGATCAGGATGAGGTGAGATTATCTTGTCCCATCCACTCATTTGTCAAAGACTATTGGTTTTGAGTTTCAAATGTACTTGCGGGATGTTTAAGACTAACTGTCCTTTATCCTGTATATCAAACTAAAGACACAAAACAAAGTGATGACAAAAGCAGTCCTTTCACCAAAAGTTTAAATGATTACTTGGCAGTAACCATGCCTGTTCCCTCCTGTTTAGTCTCCCTTTAAGTACTGCTGATCTGCTCTGGATAAAGTGAGTTGCTCGTGGCAGGCCTTGAGCCACTGATTAGCTATGTCATGGCGAGCAGTTGCAGGAGAAAGTGCAGAAATCCCATTAACAGCTTAACACCCCCCAACCGTCTCCCCTTCTGCCTTCACAAGCCTGCTTCAGCCATTGCCACATCAGCTGGAGTTACAGCAGTCAGCAAGTTACTGCACAGCATCGCTGGAAATACATTACCCACTGTCCTTCAGGGCACTGGAAGTGATGAAATGAGCAAAAAGATTTGATAAGTACTTGTCAAATCCCTGGAAAGTTAGTTTGAAGTTGGGAAGGATTACTGTGCTGAGTTTTGATGTTTTGGCTTGCGTTGCTGTTTAGAGTTAACTTGATTTGGTGGTGATGTACCAAATAGAAATATCAAAGAAACAAAAAAGTGGCCTCTAAGTGGCTGTAGATCCACGTCTTTGATCACAACACACGTGATCAAATGTTGTGTTGCCCTGAAGTGCGTGTTTTATTAGAATGAAGTTAATTCTTAATTATGAGTTTACAATAATGAGGTATATTTGTTATTCAAAGGAACAGGCAAAGTATTGTTTAATGTGCATTTGTTTTACCCCTTGAACATCACACGTCAGGGTTATTCAGCCAATTTGGGTAGAAGTTCATTTTAACTAACAGCTGAGAGTATAAATCTGGTCAGTTACATTAATAGTTGGGCAACACGGTTTCATAAATGGTCAGCCTTGCAGCTCCAGAGATCCTTGGTTCGATTTCGAAATAGACGCCTGTGTGGAGTTTGCATGTACTCCCCATGTTTGTGTGAGTTTACTAGGGGTATTCTGGTTTCTTCCCACATTCCAAAGACATGCGTTAGGTTAATTAGTTGCACCAAATTGGCCTATGTGGCCTGTGTATTGGTGTAACCGTGCTCCTGTTGTGAATAGCAATTTATGCTGAAGCGACGTTAAATAAATCAATAACCAATCAAACATTAGAAGGTACATGTTTGCATTTATCCTCTACATTAGGGGCGTCCAAAGTCCAGGCCTAGGGCCAAATGTGGCCCGCAGACATTTACATTTACAGCATTTAGCAGACGCCCTTATCCAGAGCGACTTACAATTGGTTCAGTCTTACAATCCAAGCAGTTGTGGGTTAAGGGTCTTGCTCAAGGACCCAACAGTGGTAGCTTGGCAGAGATGGGATTCTGGTTCAAAGGCCAGTACCTTAACCACTAGGCTACCACAGTCCCACAGACAGATTTTAATTGGTAAGAATACATTTCTAGTGGCCTGCCAACAAGTTCCAATTTTTTCTTTCACTTGATGGTAGCGGCATTATGTAAAAGATATAAACAAGATCTTTAACACGAAGACTATTTAAAATATTTTTGTATTTAGTTGGTTAAGTGACTTAAGAAATGTAAAACATGCTTTGTTATTGAGTTCCATAGGTCTGGTAATGGACAGAATGAGTAATAAAATCTACATGAGAAATACTGATGGAAGATACTTGACATGTATCTTCCATCAGTTTGGACACCCCTGTTCTATATCCTAAATATAGTCATAAACAAATGTTTACGTATGTAAAATTAATAAAGGTTCTTCTATATAAACATGTGCTTCTACCACAACTGTATTATCAAGGTATTGTGGAAAAGGTGAACATTTTCTTTGCAGTGAATTATCAGGCTCAAGTGCAGTTCCATAATTCTGTTTTACCACAGTTGGTTGTGGTGCACAACAGCTGAGACTTTGAGGCTATCTTTGTGCATTTTTCTAAAAGCTTTTTTGCAGACTTGTAGAATGTATATCAAGCCATGTTTAGACTGGCAGCTCAAATCATATTTGAGCGCTCGCGTGACTTGTTGTATTGATTTGGTGCAGACCCAGTCAGATTCGAGCAACCTATTGTATGTGAGTTTGTACTGAGACATGCGACTCGGTCTGACAAGGCAGATGATATTTGACGTGGCGTTTACGTCATTCGTCAATCATCAGCTTCAGAGGTAGTTGTGATGAGTACAGCAATAATAACATGAATGAATTCCTGCATGATGTAGTACCTCAGCCTTTAGGAATGAAGACGTCACATGTCTTTTGTAGTTGTTGGAAATGCATCCATTCGAAGATTACTAGTTCCAGCACAAACTAACAGTTCAAGTTATTGTAATAATTCAATATTCCCTACATTTACGTATATAGTACGTAGAGCAGTATTGGCCTGTAGGAAAATAATTGGTAATAGTGGTAAACATATTTATTCAGTGAGTAAAATATTAGAATCCTCAGATAGCTCTAGTTAGTGCTGGGTGGTACACCGGTGTTAAATGCATACCGTATGGGAAATTTTCATACACCTCCATACCGGTACATGCATAAACACAGCTAGCAAATTATATAATAATTTTTCTGAGCTTCAAGCACTGCTGAGCTCCGAGTAGAACCACATCCATGCTGGGTAAAGCTCGCTAGCCAGGTAGCATAACATGCATCACAGCCTAGAAATGGTCTGTTAACAGCTGGGAAAGGCTCCGTCAGATTAAACAGAACACAGAACTGGATTATAAACTGAGATCAGCGAAAGAAGAAACACGTTATGAACGCAGGAACTCTGGAGACTGATTCAGAGTAATGATGAACCCACTGAATTTAGGGTATATCTTACCGGAGCGAAAACACATCAGCCAAAAATTAGGCACCTCTCTCTTGTAAGCTCTGTCTTTAAGACGTTGCAGATTGCACAAAAACAATCTGTTTATATTTGGCAACTGATTTGTGTAATTTTGGGGGGCGAAGTAAACCCTTTAGTAATGAAAGCCTCCATTCTTTACATGTATAAAACAGATTTGCCCACTTTTAGCATGATTTGGCTTCAGCCACATGGACAGCACAGCTATATTTATTAGCAATCCTTTAATTAAAACGTATTCTCACAAACTATGTGGAGTCAAGTTAATGATTCACCAATTCAAGGAAAATTTGAGTGTCCATTTAAGTAGTAACTTGAGGGAAGAAGTAAAGTTTGTAAGAAGGGCATGATTATGACCAAAATAAAGCAATACACTTTGTATTAGTCCAAAACATTTGGATACATAAATTAGCCATATGGCAATGGCTGAGAACATTTCAGCAGGACAAACATTTTATTCTCGTCCCCTCTGGCTCCTTTTTTTCTTTTCTTCTTCTTTTTAAAACAAGGATGGGATTGAACTTTAGTGCTTTATCTATGGACCCCTAAAGTGAAGTTCTGACCACAATTAAAATCTGCCTTGCCATATTGCTAGACTTGCTAAGTAATGTCAGCATCTATGTTCATTGATTATCTTTAGTTTAGATTAGCTGCTTTGCGTTAATTGTCCTGAACGTGAAAAGATGGTCGTGCAGTGGAAGATTCTCTTAATTTTATAAAATTAGGCCTTCATTATAAGAAACTACCCTGCTTTGTTCATTACAGCAATTTTAAGTTCCAATAAACATTGCCATTTTTTCTACTTATTCTACTTACCCAGCAAGAGACACACAATGGATACCAATCCTGTTCTACCCAAAATTGGAAATGTTGGCAGTATATTATTTTCCCAGCAGCCGTTTTGTTCCGGTTTGCTATTGTGCTGGTCAAGAGGGACTTAATTGACCAGATCGAAAAACCAATCTGAATGGTCACAATGGCATCCCATGAGGCTGTGCTGTGCAGGCTGGTGGCTGCTTGGGAAAACGTGCAGGCCTGTAGAGGAAGGAGTGTGTGTGTTTGTGTCCATCGCTTTGTGTGTTTGCTAGGCATTCAGGACATTTGAGGGTTTTTTTTTTTAAACAGTGGCAGTAGCACATGGGGAAATGTGTAACATTTTATGACTACCTGCAGCTAGTAGCTCACGCAAAATGGACCAGTGAGTAATGTTTGGGCTCTTCTGACGTAGTGTGCAGCTTATTGGATATCAACCTTGTTGTTGTACCTCCCATCATACCTGTGATGTCAATGTAGTCAGAGTAGTGATTCCTTATATCCATTTGTAATGCACAGCAGGTAAAGGGTAGACTTAATGGTGCTAAGAGGTGAATTTTGGATCGCTTCTCCAGGTCTTGGCAGCGATCTCTCCCACCTCTTGAACCAGGGGTTTTCCTCCCTCTTCACTCAGTTTCCTGCCAGCCCCTTATCTCTTGTCGCAATGCTCCCTGACAAACGCACACACCACACGCGCACACACATGCACACACTCACAAAAGGCGGTCTCAGTTCACCCCAGCCCACTGGATGCCCTGTTACCTTATATAGGAGAGCAAGTGAAGAACAAGCAGCATGTGCAATGACCCTGTTCAATTTGATTTGTGTTCAAATTGAGTTTGATCTTGCATATTGTACTTTTTTTGAGACGACATTTGACAGCCCGTCACCCAGTCATGCTTCTTAGTGAGTCTCCAGATGACATGACACCTCTATGATGGATTTGAAAGGCCAGGTTTAGCATTAGAAGCTTTATTGTGTGCCTGGTGCCGACATTGCTAAAACTGTGGAGCAGTGCTTATAGTCTTCTCACAGAGTTCTGGGTCCACTGCAAATTGAATTAATTATTATTTTCAACTGACCTAGTAATGGAAACGATCACAGTGATGAATAATAGTGTCATAATTTTGAAAGTTGTTTGTGGCATTGTTTTTTTTTTGTGATCAGCCGTTATAACCCAGCTTATATCAGTCTGCTGTCCAGTGTATGATATTAAAAAGTGCAGAGTGGAAAATAAAATTGCTGTCACTTGACTGTATAAGCAAATTGGTAAGTAATCATGCTGGTTTATTTACAATATGATTAAACACTGTTACCTCATAGCAAGAACGTTCTAGGTTTGATCCCAGCACTCTGGATCCTTTCTGTGTGGAGTCTGCATGCATATAACCTTGAGTGTTGTGACCTTTTCTCTGTCGTTGAAAGGTCATTGATTCTGTAGAGTGATGTTAAATAAATAAACAAACTGATCATTGATATTTTGACAAGTTTTTTATTCAGCAGAAACCGCACTAATATTACAGGTATGTGCTATTTAATGACAACATTACCATCTTTGAAACAGGACATTGACCAGACAATACTATAGTCAGTCTTTTTATGCTGTTATATTGTAAATATAAAGTGTATTTTTACAAAAAAACTGCATACAAACAATGCATAACTGACAGAGATGCTGAAAACTTGAGTGATTTGAAATAACTTTTGACAGAAGCCAAAAATGCATTGATAAACAGTATTACAGACAGGAAGGAAGATCAGTCAGATGAAACTTGGACTCAATGAGTTAATGTGAGCCAGTTTAGAGAGTTTTGGGCTGAAGAGAATATAATGGTAGTGGGATGGCGAACAAAGTACAGTAGGACACCATTAACAGCTTGTTACAACTAAGCAGCCGAACATTATACACACAAACACGAGTAACTTGCACAGAAAAGTCTCTAAACACCTCAACCAAATTAGAACAGTCTCTAGTCCAAAAGTGAACAAGTAGACATTGATTGGCTGTTTCCGACCGGCACATCTGGTTCTGGACAGATTATTTTTTATTATCAAGACCTTGCTTGTTAAAGTGAATGGACGTTGATCAGATTGTTGTTAAACGGCGCTTACCTGTACTTCCATGTACCATAAGGATAGATATTGTTTGTGCCAGTTTTGAACCGGTACCAAGAAATAGAGCTGGAGCCTCTTCACTGGACGAGTGACTAGTGCAAAGATTTATTTTTACTCTAGGTTGTACAAACACATGTTTTCTGGGAGGGTGGCACAGGAGCTAACTTGGTTGCTAAGGTATGGCAAAGAAAAATGCAGACCCACTGGCTGCCTCTACCTTTTAATTGGGAGACAAAACAATTGGTAAAACACATGGAAAAAATTACCTTGACATTGTAGTGACCAAATACAGGAATCTCTCACATGAACAGTTGGCATTAGCAGTGAAGAACAATAGTCAATAATCAAAGTTCATTAAGATAGATGGACACTTCGGTGCACAGCAGACCCAGCAGTATTTAAACACTGTGCTCGATCACTGTGCACACTGAGACGGCCCTAAATTGTTGGTCTGCCTTATAGATGTAAAGTCAAAGACAGCTGGTGCACAGTTTGCGTCAGTCCTCCATCGGCACTGCTGACTGGGCCACTCATACTAACACCACCATGTTAGTGTTATGCAGTGCTGAGAAAGAGCCACCACCCAAATAATACCTGCTCCGTGGGTGTTGTGAAAATTGAAGAACAAGGTAAAAGGGGGCTAAAGTGTAGAGAGCAACAGAGGTATTTTTAAAGACTTGGCTTTATTTGGCCTCTTGTTCCATTGACTTGACTTTCATTTCTTCTTCTTTTTTTCTTGCTGGATCTGACAACTTCAGAATTAAAGGCAGTGAAACGGCTATCAAACACTTTGTGGAGACTCTGAAATGTGGTATAATACTCAAATGAATAATTTGATTATTTAATATTAAAGTTTGAAGGTTGTCACTGAGAGATTTGCTGTTTTCAAAGTAGAAATCCAGTTACTGCCTGAGACGCACAAACTCGGGGGTTTACTGATTATTATCTGATTACCTGTTTACTCCAGTGCATGTATACACGACCACATTACAGACAAAATCAGATTTTCTGTAGTTATCAGATTATTTAATGCATGTAAACGCACTCAATGTATCTCATAGCATGTAATACCTCTACAAGCACAAATAACAGCTAAGATTCAGTTCCCTGCTGAGTGTCAACTCTGGGATGTTGGTGGGTTTCCTCACATTATCTGCATGCTTCAGGTCCTTCCACAACATTTCAATTGGATTAAGGTCAGGACTTTGACTTGGCCATTCCAAAACATTACCTTTATTTTTCTTTAACCATTCTTTGGTAGAACGACTTGTGTGCTTAGGTTAGTTGTCTTGCTGCTTGACCCACCTTCTCTTGAGATTCAGTTCATGGACAGATGTCCTGACATTTTCCTTTAGAATTCTCTGACATAATTCAGAATTCATTGTTCCATCAATAATGGCAAGCCGTCCTGATCCAGATGCAGCAAAACAGGCCCAAACCATGGTACTACCACCACCATGTTTCACAGATGGGATAAGGTTCTTATGCTGAAATGCAGTGTTTTCCTTTCTCCAAACATAACGTTTTTCTTTTAAACCAAAAAGTTCTATTTTGGTCTCATCCGTCCACAAAACATTCTTCCAATAGCCTTCTGCCTTGTCCACGTGATCTTTAGCAAACTGCAGACGAGCAGCAATGTTCTTTTTGGAGAGCAGTGGCTTTGTGGCCTCACCAACTATTACACGCCTTGCTCTTGGAGTGATCCCTGTTGGTCGACCACTCCTGGGGTGGATAACAATGGTATACATACATACACACACATACACACACACACACACACACACACCCCTCGCAGGTATTGATAGCCCGATCATCTTCATGCAACACCATCTGTGGGAACCTGACGTTACTACCAACCTAAACACACAAAGTGACCATGTTGTCTGGGGAATTTGTATGGTTAAGTGGAGCTTAATTGGAGTTGTGGAAATGAGGCGGTGGTGATCATGTTATAGCTCATTGGTGTATATAGAGTACTACTTATTACTCCTATATAGCTCCTGCTTTATTTTTTGTCTTTACAGACATGTATACAGGGATGTGAAGATTTCATGCAGAGGGCCCCTGTTCATGTCAGTAAAATGTCAGGAAATTGTATCCTGTGTAGTTGGACTAAAATAACTGTGTGCGTGATTCTTCGAAAAATTGTACACTTAAGTCATTCGGTGGGTGTGTAGGGAAAGCTATCAGAATTGTTTCAGATAGAGATGGCGTAAATGAACAAGGAGAGATGGCGACTACATCTCAATCATCAAACCTTTTAACTGTGTTGCTTATCTCTGGCCTCCCTTTCCACATCTCCCTCCTTTTCCCACTTTTGTCTTTCACCCCCTAGGGGGGTTTAGTTAGTCTGCAGCATGGGGTATAGGGGTGTAGGAGTAGGTTTGATTTATTTCCTGTAGCTCTTCTGCACCCCCTCCACTCCAGTAGGCCTTAAAAGAAAGAACTGAGTTTGCTTGAAAAGGGCTTGGTTTGCCAAGCCCCAGCATTAGCTGGAATAAAACCCTACTGCCGCTGGTGAAAAATGTCCCGTGATTGGCTAATTAATCAGTCAAAAGGAGAGCGTTGCGGTCTGTGACTTGAGGGACCCTAGCGGGCGAGCGCTGAGGGCCTGCTGATAAATGGACTCGCGCTTGCTTCATACATCAACCAAACTTAGTCATTTTTTACCACTGCTACGTGCGTCAAAGGTGGATCACCAAGCCCTGTGCTTTATTTTTTTTTGGGCATGCAATTTTATGTATTTGTGGAATTTCTTGTCATGTTACTTGTGCATATAAAGTTGTTTCCCCAATTCATTAGGTAACCTGAGGGTGTGTGTTTTAAGTAAACAAGCTTGTCAAAGATCAGATGTAATTTCTTAAGTGTGTTGTGTGTATTTAGCCCTAAGATCCATTAAAATTTAAAGATGTCTGGAGAATCTCGTAGAAAAATTTGTGAATTATTTTGCATTGTGGCTTTCACCTCTAGGTGAAAACAAGTTCATGTCTGTGTAGCGTTTAACCTATTGCAGTGTTTGTTCATTTTAATTCTGTTTGTTTTGGCTACTTGTTGCAGGAGACTGGATAGAGCTGCTGTAGATTGTGTGAGTGATTAGTCCATGCTTACGGTTTTTTTTCTGTTTGCTGTCTAGCTTTGAAAAAACAGAATATTTCCAGATGCTTTACACTTGGTTAACTTGAGTGTGTGGTTTTTTTGTGTGAGTAATTAGGTTAAACATATTTTAAATATTTCCCTTATTAAGCTCAGCATTGTAATACTAATAAGGTATTTGTTACCTGGTAAGGTATACAAGTCCTCTAAAGATATGTTGTCTAATGTGAAATGTTCTCTATTTAGTTGGGTTAGAAAATGTTTTTTAGTTGGAAGTGCTGATCAGTGCATTATTAATATTTGCTCATATCTGAGCTTCTCGCTGGTTTCTATTAGGCACTTTCAAATCTTCATTGAACCTGCTTCTGGACTTTTCTCTAACCCTTGGCGGCCTCTTTCACTCCCACGCCAATGCTGACACAAAGCAGCAGGCCCAGCGGGTGGCACCTGTATCCCCTCACAGTCCACCCACACCCGCCTCATGAAGAATCGCCTAACAACTCACTCGACCATTCCCTTGATGTAGTCGTATCCCCAAATGAGGCACGATCGAATCACCATGGCCACTTGGCAGATGTGGCAAGGGGACAAGGGACATGCTCACCAGGATGGGTGGAATCTTTGCTGATGATGCAGAACAGGAGTCAGTGGTGCTCCCATCACCAAGACATTTGTGTTGAGGCTTCTTTCTGTAGACTGTTGTAGACTTGCTAATTTAGTCTAGACTCTTTATATTCTGTTGTGTAAACTGGCTTGTATAATACAGTGTTATAGCATTACCACCACTTGGGGTCAGTTTGCCAGACAAAGTTCTGTCCCAACACTAGATTAGGAAATGCTTTTAATGAATATTCATCACTGATATTTCAGTTTAATCCATGACTAGGCCTAATTAATACCAGGGATACCAGCCTATATATATAAAATTATATATAGAAAAAGGATACAAAAATGAAAATAATGCCAGGATAGAGTTAACACTTTGCTCAGTTTGTAAAAAGGACAAAGTCAAACTATCCTGTGATTTATTAGGATTTAGACTTGTTCCTCCACCTGGTCAGTTCTCAAGTGCTTTTAATTAGCCTTTGAATGGTACATTTGATGCTTAAGGCCAGTTTTATTCCCAAATCCTTTTTCATTCTAGCCATCTGAGCAAAACAGAAAAAGACCTTGGCATCCTGACTTCAACAGTTCAAAATGTTATCAAAAAGTCTGATGCTCATAAAGCAGTTAAGAACCTTCCCGGACGTGGTGAAAAGATGAATATTGATGACAGAACCATACGAAGTGTTTTTTTCTTTAAGTGTGGCAGCAAAACATCTAGAGAATTCAAGGCTGAGCTGGAGACATCTGGAGTGTTGGTTTCAACCTGTACCATATGCCACAAACTGAACATAACGGGGCTCTATGGTTGAAGACCAAGAAACTTTAGACCATACTGCTTTAAGAAGAGCATAAAGAGTGACTGAACTGTGTCAAAACTTACATAGACAACCCACAATCTTTCTGGGAAATGGTGTGAACAGATGAAACCAAACTAGAGCTCTCTGGCAATGCATACCAGCAGTGTATTTGTAGAGGACAAAATGAAGTCTATAAAGAAAAGTGGAACCTTACTTACAGTGAAACATGGTGGAGGATCCATAATGTTGTGTAACTGCTTTGCAGCCTCTGGAACTGGAGGCTTTGAGCATGTTACAAGAACAATGAAATCAGAGGATTGTCATCACATTTTAGAGCAAAATGTGTAAGAGAACTTGATTTGAGTCAACCAATGTGGATCCTACATCGGGGTAATGATCCAAAGTACACAAGAATGCTTAAGAAAGGGAAGAAAATAACTGGTTTAAGCTGACTACCAAGGAGAACTGATCCTAATCCAATTGAAACTTTCAGCTCTCCAGAGAGTTGCTATTGGCAAAAGGAACGCTGCAAACATTCAAGAGCTTGAAACAATAACATTGACCACAACTGAGTGTTGGGAGATGAGGGAGATGGCATAACTTGATGTCATCATATCTTTAGTGTGGCACTCCTTTCTCTTATTTAATTTATTTATAGAAACATGGACCAATTCTACAATTAGCCAAATGTATTAATTAGCGGTGGAAATTAGCTAGTAACAAACTTGTGAGGGTGTGACCTTGCATGCCATTTTACTGATTGTGTAATATCTGAATACAAACATCAGGTGGCTATCTGCTACCTGACTTGACCAAAATATTCAGTCTGTAATGACATTTAAGTCTGTGTTTTAAGCTCCACATGAAAGCCTAGACCCTGTATTTCTCAGTAGAACATTACCAGAGCATCACACTCCATCCACTGACTTGCATCCTGCTGCCATCACTTTTTCAAGTAAATAATACACACATACCCAGCCATCCATGGAAAAGAAAATGGACCCATACTCTGCTGGGGACACTGTGCTGTGTTGTGACACATTTCTTTTGTAACTAGAATGTGTCCAAAACTAAAATATTTTGGTTCCTTGTACCACAGTAGGTCTTCCATCCCTTAATATCAGGGGTATAGGTTTTGTTCCTCTTATGCATTGGTGGCCCTGGGCAGTAACACCATGTTGATGGGTTGTGGTTTGTCCTTCCTCAGACCACTGTCAGTAAGTACGTACCTGCTAACTGGGAGCACCCCACAAGCTTTGTTGTTTGAGAGGCACTCCAACTACATAACCTAGCCATAATGAATTGTCCCTGGTTAAGTTGCGGTCTTTATTCCTAAAAATCCAACACACCAGCTACAAGAACCGACTTTTCATTTACCATCTAATTTATCCCAGAGCTTACCATAACGTTGTAACAAGGTAATCAGCGGTGTTTGTTATTCAGTCTGTGTGTGGTTTTAATGCTTTAGCTGATCGCTGTGTATTCATTCTGCTTTGCGCCCACGTCTTGTGGTGCAGATTTGCTGTACTACGTGCGCCTTGGTTTTCACAACACAAGCTATATCACGTTTTTCTTTTATTGTAATCCCTTAATGCTGTGTGTTGTTTGATGTCAGGGAGCCTTAATTCAGTATCAGATAACATCTAATTGCGTCAGGCAAATGTGCGGCCTCCCTCGTGGCTGTTGACAGGGCTGTGTTGCTGCCGCCATAGAAATAATACAGAAACTGACTAAACTGTCAAACCGCCCTGCCTCCTCGCATCCACAAATTGCTCACTCTTTTGCTGTCTGGCTGTGCCAACCCATTGACACAGATTAGTGCTGCTGAGAAGGGAAACAAAAGGCAGCGTGGTAACCAGAAATGGTTGCGTGGTGCGGGAGCTGCATGCCTGGGCAAGACTGCACTGGCAGGTGATTACAGTGCAGCGGAGGAAGCTAACTGCCTGCAACTCCTCCGAGCCGGCGCTGTTCTGGAGGCCCTGGCTCATGTTTAATCACTGCCCTTTTTAATCGAATAAATCACAGCTACATGGAACGTAAAACAGCGCCTCCTCCATCTTGGGGCTGGCACTCCAGCTCCTTGGGGGGCACAGAAAGGCAAGCACTTTACAATGTAAAGCAAGCAGAATTTAGTGATGATGCCCTATGTGGAGTGCTGTGGTAATTTGTTTCTGGTGAGAAGTTAATGCAGACGGGTGCTACAAAACTTGTTTTAGAGATGCTGCCTTAGCTCTGGGTCGTTTTGCGGACTTCGTTATTTCTCTGTTTTAAACACTTTGGTTTAATTGGGTGCTGAAATGTTTTGCTCTGTTAGGTCTAATTAGAAGCTTACTCTTCCCTAGTCCATTTTAGACGGCTACAGCTCTTGTATTTTGCACGTCTTGAAATATTTAATCAGTATTTATATTTATTTTACTGTACAGGTACTGCAGATTGCTGTTTTATACAGACCCACATTGTGCATTGTCACACTGTCGTCATGTCATTTAATGTAAAACGGAAGCGCTTTCCGTGCATTATCCTCACCATTGTTGAACGGCACCCTAGAGAACTTGGCTTGTATTATTTTACGCTTTTATTTGAAACCTTTGTCTCTCCTTAAGGGTAACCTTTACGTATATTGTAGGAAATGCATTCTCTCATCAAATGTGCCATTGGGAGCTGCTCTGCATTCTAATGTGGTGCTGGGTTGGGCAGAAGTATATCAGTGTGCTAAACTATGTACGATAAATGAGCCAGTAGGTACTGGAAATTTCAGGGTCATTTAGTATCTTGTAATGTGAGGTGTTAAGGTCCCAATTAAGCCAGAGCTTGCGCTATATTGCGTGGGCGCCACCTGTTTTGCTGTCCACCCACATGAGTGGTATGAAAGATGGCACAGCAGACATCTTGTCCTCATCAGGGAGGGTAGTCCGGTTAATCTGCAGCCGATCCATAAACCCAGGGCAACACCAAATTTATAATACTGGCAGGACAATGAAAACTTTTTTACACAATCAGCCTGCTTCCCAATGTCAATAGTATATTTTGGCCAGTGCCCGTAATGGGCCATATTCAGGTTTATTAGTATACAGCTTGGATACCTCACAAGCCTTGGTGACATCGAGGAAGTTTTGAATTTTTTCTTTCCCTGCGTAGTTTGCGTCAGTTTTTGAGTAGGGAATAAACTCGGGCAAGTCTATATGGTTTAGCTTCATTCATGTTTTTGTACAGCCTTTCTTCATTCACCTATAGAACAGAGAGTTTTAGTAGTGCTTTTAAAGGCATATTCCAGTATTCTACCAATTCTCTGTCTACATCCATGTAGCATAACAGTTGCTACGACAACCACCCATAGTCTTCCATGTTAAGTGAATTTGGCATTAACAGAGCCTGTTCATATGGAGGAAAGTACAAATTACGGTCTCAGATAAAACGCATATAAAAATGATTGTTTTATTATGGGACTTTATTTCTGATTGCTAGTTTTATTGCATTATTTCTAGCATTTAATAGATTGTCAAGATATCCGCTTTTATTGTCCGAGACTTTCAAATGATGGAACATGCTATCCAAGGAATTTGGGGTTAATGGCCTTGATGGACCCAGCAGTGCTAGCTTGGCAGTGTTGGGGCTTTAACCATGGACCTTTTGTCTAACAGTGCGCTTACCTTAACTGCTGCACCACAACATTTTTGTGATTCAATAATGTCGAGCTATGCTGATTTGGAAAGGATGTGCTGTGGTGCTCATCATTTTATATTTTCACTTTTGATTTTCATATTGTGTTATGACCTCTTGCTATCTGGCAGTATTGCCTCTTAAATATAGCACTGTATCAGTCCACTAGGTCTCCACCATATGCAGTCTTCGGTCCCTGGACACTAGAGGTTCTCATTGCTGACACAGCATTCGCAGTGCTAAACTAGCAGGGTCTTTATTCAGCGGGAGATACTGCTGCTCGTTTATAAATTAGTGAGACGGTGACATAGCACAGAGTTGGAGAAATTTGTTGCCGTGTTCAGCAGCAAATTAGAGGTCTGTAATGCTGAATTTTGATGCTTTCCTAAAAGCCAGGCAGTCTCGTTTTATTGTAATTACATTTACATTCTTCTCAGCGCCGAAGTCCCTCTGGTGCTGCGTGTTGGTGCTGTCTGTATGGTCCTGTTTTTAACTTGCTGTTTTTGCAAGGCTTCAGCCTCCTCATCTGTCCCAGACCCCTCTGCTTGTCCTTTGGGCCGTCGCCGCCTCCCTCCTCAGAGCAGCCTGCGCTTGGGGAGCGGCAAGCAGGAAAGAACTGGTGGTTCGTGCTTCTGGGGCCTTATCTGAGCGCTGCAGACAGCGCAGGGAACGTATCCTCTTCCTGGGGCCTCCTCGTTGCCAAGAGGAGCGTCAAGGAGAGGGAAATGGAGAGAATGGAGGGAGAAGATGACGACTGAGCGGAGGGCGGCAGATGGCTTTCTCGTTGTACTTGTTTCTGTGTCAGTGGGGACCTCTTATTCACTTCAGCACCGTCATGTAAAGGTGTTACACCTTCAGTGTGTCAGCGTGCCTCCATGGATGTGTTTGCCTGTGTGTATGGCACAGCATGCTCAGCAGTGCTGAGGGAATGCAACCAGCAGCACTCCTCTCGCCACATTAGAGAGATAAGGCTAATGGAGGTCCCAAGCGGGCCCGAATGCGCAACCACACACAGCATAGCCTGCTCTCTGATGAAGAGGATTTCCCTGCTCACTGCATTGCTCTTTCTCTCGGCTCGCCTTCATTTTTTCCCTCCTGAGAGTAATTTCACAGTTCACTCTTCAAATGGCCCCTAGACATTTCACTAAGCCCCAGCAGCATGCTGCCATGGTCCATCATTTTCATACCTTGCTCTCTTACTTCCCAAATCAGTGAAATTCCTTTCAAGTCAGACTGGGAATTACAGGTTTTTTTCACCTAAAAGAAATGGGAGGGAAAAGTTTAAACTTTCAATTAGCCTGCATCTGTTGTAGGGCTACAACTAGCAAATATTTAAAATGATACATTTTTCATTTCATTTGAGTAGCACAACTGGTGTTTTATGATTTCATGACAGAAAGGCCTGAGTGCAGGTCATATGTGGGCCAGAACCTCATTTGTGATGTTTGTGACAACGTTTGTGCTATTGATTCTTAGGAAAAATGCAAGCGCCTCACAAAATGAATATCTTTTTCAAAACCATGAGTTAAATGTTGCGTTAGTGTTCCCCAGTTTGCTCCTATCCCCGAACTTGGTGTGGAATTTGAATGTTCTCCCTGTGTCTGTGTGGGTTTTCCCCAGGTACTCCAGTTCCCTCCCACATTCCAAAGACGCCTCATTAGTCGCACCTAAATTGCCCCAGTGTGATCCGTGAGTGCCGTTGTAGCCTTGGCATTATCTTTTTGCTACATTTGCCCTTGTAGCAGTAACTTTTTTAGCAGAATTTTAGATTTTTGGTCCAGTCATTATTGTCTACCAGTGACAAGTTCCACACAGTTACGCTTTAGCATACATGCTTCACACAGTTATAGTCCATCCAGTAATAACTAGTACTTGGGAATGAATAAGGCTAGAAAATGTTTATTGTTTACAGTAGAAGTGCACACACACCACCTTTTTTCTGCTAAGGTCCCTTGATGGGACTTTTTGAAAAATGCCGTTTTCATACCTGCCTGTGACATAATGTAGAGCTCGGCTGTTGTTTAGCACAAGCTTCAGAGTGGGTATTCTTCACCCCAAATCATTATGCATTGAGCAGCCCATTAGCGCAATGAAGACGAATGGGCAGCGGTGCTGCAGTGACGAAGTGTTGGCTAGGTACAGTTTAATCTAAAGCGTGCTCCTGTGGTCCTCAACATAGTCATTGGGTTTTTACCTCCCACCCCCCCTGCCGAATCCATGGTGTGCTGTGATCGGTCAGTTATGCTCTGCAGAGGTTTCACAAGAATAGTACTACCTGTAGTAGTAACTGTTTTTCCTTGTAGCGTGAGAATGCAGAAATTAAGTGTGCAAACATCCATGCTTTCAAATTTTGGTATAATTTCTGCTTTTGAGATCAAGATTCTTGATAATGATACTGTAAAAATACTAGGTTAAATATAAATCAAATGTATATTAAACATGTCACCAAGTACTGGGTCCACATACGGAACATAATTTTTTTTTTTTTGACCACACACTGGTCAAAGATGTGCGTATTGGTCATGGTGTATGCATAGAACCCATTGTGCAGGATTAAAGTAATAACTTAAAACTGGTTCTTTAGGTAACACCATCTAAGCTTACCCCATGCCTAATTTTTAATGTGTTGTTTATTAGCAGTATAATTATCAGCAGTAACGTTTATCTACAGATTTGACAGGATTAAACAGTTTACTTAGATTGTTGTACAGTTCTTCCTCTGTTAGACCATCTTTGTGCACTTGTGTGGGCTTTCCAGAACTATGGATGATTACTGTTCTGCTATGGCGATATGAAAAGTTAGACGTTATGCAAATGGGAAATAAGAACTAAGTAAAGATACTTGGTGTACAGTGAATGTTCTTTTCATCAGAGACGAGCAACAAGTTTGATTTAAACAGGACTTATTTTGACTGGTATAATATCCTGAATTGGAAATATTGGCACTGGCTCAAGGACTTTAAAATAATACACTGAGAATACTACAGACAAATTTTTGTGAATACATATCTGTATGAACTTGTCGGGTCAGAATTTGACATTGTTTCAACGGTTCAGGCTGGTGATGGTGGTGTAATGGGGTGGGGAATATTTTATTGGCACGCTAATACCTATTTATCATTGCTTAAATGCCACAGCCTACTTGAGTATTGTTGCTGACCATGTCCATCCCTTTACAGCCAAAGTGCACCCAGCTTCTGTGTGCCATGTCCCAAAGCTCTGATTGTCTCAAACCTGTGTACAGTGAGTTCAATGTACTCAAATAGCCTCCACAGTCACCAGATTCCAGTCCAATAGAGCACTTTCGGGATGCGATGGATTAGTAGATTCACAACATGGGTGTGCAGCTGACAAAGCTGTAGCAAATGTGTGATGGTTTCATGTCCCAATGGACCAACATCTCTGCGGAATGTTTCCAGCACCTTGTTGAACCTATGCCACGAAGAATGGAGGCAGTTCTGAAGGCGAAAGGGGGTCAAACACGATACTAGCAAGGTGTACCTAATAAAGTTGACAGTGAGTGCATTATATGTACAGTCTAACCTCATCTCTCCCTCCGTTGTCTCACCAAAGTCATCTTTCCCTCCATGGACTTTATCTCAAAGTCGCCACACTCGGCTCTTGTCCTCGCCATTCTTGAAATGTGAAAAATGTCTTGCCCGCAATTAAATTCTACCACGTTAAGCTGCCAAGTTTTCAGACTGGTCAGTAGCTGTCACTTCGGTCCACATTGTCAGTCTCAGATATGAATGTCACAGCCTTTTGTCTAGTTTTTTTTGTAACCTTGTTAAGTCACCAAACTCGCCAAAAATGGCCATGAAACAGAGGTAGGCGAGATGACGAAGTTGGACTGTATATACATTATTGAGACTGAAACATTGAGCAGTTACTTTTGTTTGTCACACAAGTGTTCAACCAACATTTATGTTGGTGTGCTTTGTAGGAGACTGTACAGAATGGTGTTTAGTGAAGAAAACATTAGCCATAGTGAAAATGAGCTTATTAATTACGTGGTTTTAATTTTTGCTAGTGCTGTCAAATGATTAAAAAAATATAGCTGAACAATTTTATCACTCTCTTGCCTGTAGTTTTCCCATTAAAATAGCACTACACAGCCATTTGAGTGGACAATAAAAGCGTAACAGAATGCTTTTAATAACTCAAAAACATTATATTCGTCATGACTTGTTTGCTGCATCACGTTTCATTGTGACAATTCCTTATGAAAAATCTTAAATGAAGATGACTTCTATAAGAAACCGCATGTGCAAGCTGTTATCTTATAAATACAAACACGACATGCGTGACACAATCTGCTGTCTCACAGTAATAAGGAATTATCCAAAATTGTTAACCGCCCTCACCAGTTCGGTTTCCCATAGGCCAATAGTGCTATATATGGTATGTAGAATGTCCACCGCCCATAAATATGGGTCCTTCACAGGGTCAAGTAATGAAAATGCAATTAACATTGTTAAAAAAATTTATACATCACCTTGTGTGTTAGTGCTTTAAATTTGATATGAGATTTCTACACATTTCAAATTCAACAAACAAATACTTAAATGTGCAGCTTTAAACATACCATCATTTCTGCATCTGACCAGATGAGTAGTTCTAGCTAATTAATGCTTATTAATTACCCAGTACTGTAGTATTTATGCCATATACCGACTAGACAAACCACTAGGACTTCCTTATAAATGCTTAAAATACACAATTATACATTTTGGCCATTCCTACTGTATGTTGTTTGAGGAGTTTAGATTAAAACTGACTCTGAAGCCCAATTTTGATTCGTATGGTGATGGGCTACTTGCTTTCTTCAAGAAGTAGTGCAGTGCTGACAGACTTGTGAATGTTGCTACATGCTTTGAACGTTATGTACAGTGGAGAGGGAGCTGGGTTGGACCTGTGTGTTTTGGGGTGGTGGGGGCTTGATCAGCAGCTAGGCACAGTATAGCACCATTACATCTGTCTCGACAACACATCACAGTAATTATCCCATTGCTGTATAAAACTCATCCTAGTACCAGAACAAGTGTCTTCAAATTGGAGTGATTTTAGAAAAGCAGTTGTTGCTTTGATAAGAATTTATTTGAATGAACAGTAATGCAGAATGGCATGGTAAGCACTCCAACGCAGGCAGTGAATGGAGAGAAGATGGAGCTGATAAACTTATCATGAATGTGTAGAACCAGATAATCTGGTCAGTAATCTGATGTGAGAGTGTGAGAATGGATCTTCTAGGTGCTTTCTCACTAAGCAGTTCCAAACCCCCCCACCCACCAACCCACCAACCCACCCTGAGCTCCCCCAATAACTGCATTCATTCCAGGGCCTTTTTGGTTTGCTTTCGCCCTGCCAATAGTAATGCAACGTGACGCTGAAGTGACGCAAGCTGCGCAAATTCTTTGGTACCTCCATCAGCTGTAGGCTCAGCAAAGGTTGGACTTTCTCTGGTCCCTTTGTCTCTTTTTTTTTTTTTTTTTTTTTTTTTTTTTTTTATTGTTTGCTTTTTTGTTTGTTTGTTAGTGTGAAGATCTGTAGTTTATACAGCGGCTAGTGTACAAGTCTATTTTAACATGGTTGTTGAGCTCGAGGGGCGGCACCGTGGTGTGGTGGTTAGCACTGTCGCTAAACAGCTCTGAGATCCCTGGTTCGAACCCGACCCAGGGCTCCACCTGTGGGGAGTTTGCATGTTCTCCCCGTGTCTGAGTGAGTTCTTCCCGGTACTCCGGTTTCCTTCCACATTCCAAAAACGTGTGTTAGGTTAATTAGTGTTTCCAAAGTGCCCTTTGTGTGTGGATTGGCACTCTTGTCTATGGTTGATCCTAGCATTCTCATTGACACTAGCATTCTCAGGACCCTGACTAGGATCAAGAGGATAAGAAAATGAATGAATGATTAGCTCATCACAGGTGCTTGCATCTTGACCACCGGAGCACTCACCGCAAACTTGGGTCATTTAGTGCTTGGAGAAAAGTGCTTACCTTGAAGTAGGAGCTAAAGTATACACAATGTTCTAAGAACTAAAGTCATTCCAAGTTCCTGGAGTGCAAACACAACAAAGGGGGCACAGTTCTAAGAACTATGGGAATGTTCCTCTCTTGCGAAAGTGCCTTTTGGGAGAATTTATAGGCCACAAATTTTTATTAATCATGGTTTGTTTTTCTAGCTCATTAATCATCATCATATCAACATCTAAACGTTCGGTTTTACAAATCTCTGTGCTAAACATGGCCAGCTGTGTCCGCTGTAGTGTCTCCTCCTTTTTTGGTTACATGCATGTAAATATGCTTT
Organism: Ancistrus triradiatus; assembly: GCA_025084515.1. Taxonomy (NCBI): domain Eukaryota; kingdom Metazoa; phylum Chordata; class Actinopteri; order Siluriformes; family Loricariidae; genus Ancistrus; species Ancistrus triradiatus. The sequence continues at coordinate 38,569 of JAJAGP010002573.1, forward strand.
CCTTGTTTGTGCCCAGTTTAAGATGGCAGTGCATTACATGTCATCAGTTTATAACTCATAATTGCTGGTAGGAGGAGAAATTTGGATAGCCATAATTATAGATTGTGTTCTTTTTGGGTGTGCATGCATGTGTGTGTGTGTGTGTTTAAGAGACAGGTTAATCTTGTTGCCAACTGTCATGTTATGTCATACCTAAAATCTGCTTGTCCTGTTTGATGGAGGTGTGCTGTGTAACCCGGTCTTGTTACACGTGTGCTATGTGACAGCTAGAGCTTTCGCCATGTGATCTTTCTTATTGTCGAAAATGACAAGCATATCAGCCTGTGGCTTTGTTATATATTCAGTATTTTAATTTATTGGTTTGTATTTGGCTAGACATTATAAAGTTTTGCTTTTAATACTAAATGATTGCTCTGACAGACTGCCAGAACAGGTTTTAATGTGCAGTGTATCCATAAAGTAGCTGCTTCATTCTGTGTGGGTTGTAGCTTTTAAATATTAGAATATTCCAAGAAAAGGAAACCAAACGTACAGCTATTACATTAGTTTCTCTGTTATTTTTATATACGGTTTATAATGGGACGGAAAGTCTTGAGTTTGTAAACCTAAATCTGAGAGCCAAGATCTTGGTTGACTTGAATTACCCCTGAACTGTGTTTTTTAAACTATGATGAATATATTTGTACTGTAATAATGTTTTATTACACTACTTAGGAAAATACACAAAGTAATAACAGATCCATGTGTATACAAGTATGCTGTTGTATTCTTAGCAGCTAACTACATCTAAAGTAGACAAGTGATTTTCCTTGTCAACCGTTTTAACATCATATTTTCAGCAATTGATTCAGTCAGCTATAACAAAACAGAATTTTATTTGCTTTTCCATTTGAATATCTACATTACTACAAATTACTTCATATTGTCAAGAACCTGTCGAAAGACTATGTAAAATTGATGTAAACATGAGAGCGCACAACTTTGTTGGGAACGCGGAATCAAGGATGGCTTCAAATATAACAAAAAAATCCAAATTAAAACAATGAATTAATGTAATACATAAATCAAGGAGTAAATCATTTAGTTCTGCTTTTCATGCCTGACCACTAACATGCTATGTCATCTTTAAGCTAAATACGTTTCCTTAATTTATTTGCTGAAATCATTTTCTTTCAGACTTTATTAAATAACCTTTTATTTGAGTAATTAATTTGAGTTTGACTTGATTAAGCTATGCTAATAAGGCAAACGAAGGCCTTGTTCTAGTACAGATTAAATCCACGTGCACCGACATATCTTGGCCTGGCCTTTCAATGGCCATGGCCATCCCTTATAGTCACAGTTGGGTCAACTGAATTACACTAGTTGGCTAACTAATAATAAAGTTGGCATCCATTTGTCCTTGGTAGACACAAGGGAGGATTACAAAGCTGACTTTCCATTTGAGTGAGGAAAAAGTATTTTATTACTGTGTGCAACACGTGCTTTAATCTAAATTTGTGTCATGATCCAATATGTAAATGCAGTCCCCTCCACTATTATTGGCACCTCTGATGAGGAGTCGAGTTCACCTTGTGGTGAAATGGCTTGATCTCACACTGACAAACCTAGAAAAATCCAGCCTTGAAATAACTTTAATGAAGTCACATCTCACAATTGCTGATACCCCTAGATATTCCTAGTATCAAACGAACTGAAGTGTTTTGTCCATTTGTATTTAGTTCTAAATTTTTAGTTGAACTTTTAAACAAAAGTCCTTAACTTGCAGGGTGTATAGAGTCACTGACTAAAAAAATAACTCACCAAGAAGGAGTTTATGAATGTAATGATGATGATATGTAAGCGATTACAATATTGGGGCAAAAGGATAAGTTTATTGGGGAAAACTGTAAAATTGAAAGCAGGCTCTGCTTGGGCCACCTCTTGTCTGGATACAAGATGAGTACCTAAATGGCACAAGCTCCTATTTTAGCGGTGCTACAGAAGTACGTTGCAAACACACTCTAAGTTCATGATGTTCAAGCCAGTATTTCAGCAAATAAGGTTTTAGCCAACTGCATCTGCTGTAGATTTAGTCGACTGTAATCTTATTATAATTAGTTGACTAAAACTAAAAACAATTTTGTGTGTATGTATGTATATACTTTTATATTTTTATATATGTTTTATTTATATATATATATATAAATAAACTCGCCTGTTCCAGGGTTGCCAATAATGTGGTTGCTAAGGTCAATTGCATACATGTTTATATCAAGCGATTTAAATCATCAAAATTCTTTGAGGTCATTTCAGTGGTGAAAATTGTAATTTTAAAAAAATCAGCAGTGATTTTTTTTTTAAGTTGTGTAATGGCTTATTTGGCTTATATAATATGGATTTAATTCAACAGGGAAACAAATCTTTCCTACTTCATGTGGTGATGCTAAACAATTTGTCTAAATATATAATTTAAATTATTAGATTTTAGTTGTGCTTCAATGCTACTACTTTGTACACTAAATGGTCTCCTCCTATATAGCAAAGTACTAGTGAAGCAGTTGTGATATAGTGTTATTTCAGTTACAGCCATGTCTTCAGTATTCTGGTTCTTCACAATAAGTGAGTGCAGTTTGCAATATGCATGATGAAAGTAAGCCGTGCAGGAACAGCTATCTTTCTATATCAGTGAAGAGCGTTCCACTAATAGAAAAGTTGACCAGAAATGTATCTGTATGCTGTCATTTATAATTCTTAGACAGAAAATAAATCAGAATCGGCCAAGAAAATTGCTGTTTATGCATCTCTAAATATGTCAGATGCAGATCATGAGACTACAAATTATCCAACACTGTATATTTAAGATTATTTTTCTCGCAGTTCTGTGGTTTCCTTTAAAAATTTCTTTAATTGAATTGATTCTGGTTTACATCCAAAAGATTTTCTGATGTTTTGATCTTTTCATAGGCAAGCAACGATACCGATTCTCAGGAGGAGAAGGAACAAGACACCAATGACATGAATGGGCAATCCAACCCAGAGGTGGAACTCAACACAGTGACCAGTACACTGACCATGCAGGAGTACTTTGCTCAGAGAATGGCTCAGCTGAAGAAAGGCCGTGGTGAGAGCCAGTCCACTACTGCTGATCCAGGAAACAGCATTTCCCAGTCCCCATTAACAACATCTGAATCCATTGAGGGTACGCCCAACACCAGCGACACAGAAGTGCGCAAACAAAAGAAGAAAAAGAAGAAAAGAGACAGACAAGGGGACGAGGAAAAGGTGGAGGACATGGTAGAAGCCCATATGACAGCAGATTCTGCTGAAGAGCCAGCTGACTCTGAGAGAAAGAAGAAAAAGAAGAAAAAAGATGATCTGAGAGAAGACAACATGCCTGAGGAATGTAGCATCCCAGCAGCAGAAATGGACACAGTTGGGGACGCAGCATTTGCTACTACAGACAAAAAGAAAAAGAAAAGAAAAAACAAAGAACCACCAACACTTACACCTACAGATTCAGTCAGTGAACAAGCTGTAGTAGAGCAACCCATGGATAATGCCATTTCAGATAAGAAAAAAAAGAAGAGGAAGCGGGAAGAAGAGGAAGAGCAGTCAGATGTAATTGTTGCTGAAAAGAAATCAAAAAAGGATAAAAAGAAAAAAAGGAACCGTTAATGACTTTATACTGTGTACATACTTCATTGGATATTGTCTCTCTCTTTTTAAAATAACTGTATTTGGAGCTCTACAAAAGAAATATGAGATAAAAAAAAAAAAGATATAATTTTTTTAGCTTTTTCTGATCGTTCTGGGTATACAGATTGTACCATACAGAGGCAGTTGTATGAAATGTAAATAATCAGAAATATTAGGAAATCATGAAACACAGAAACACTATAGTGCTTTCTAATTAGTTGTGCATCAATTTTGTCAACAGGATGTCTTGAATGTCAAATGTTTTTTTGCTTTGTGGGTGGAAATTGACGTAGAGATGTTCAGCTGTAGACATATGGGAGGAAATTAAATTGTGAGAGATGGCAGTGCAGCAATTTTTAATTATACTGTGTGTGTATTTTAGCCAGTATGTGTTTTTTTTAAATGGCCTTGCATCCTCTTTCTTGCTGTCATGGTGGCAGGTTGGTACCATGCTTACTCTGATTAACACAAATCACAAACGATTATGATCATGCTCTTAACCCCCCACCCTCACCTGCAGTGACCAGGAAAAAATTTTACATATGACTTCTATTGCATGTTCTGTACATGTGGGCCAAGAAAGAAAAATATGGCAGAGAACTTTGTTTAACTTTCAATTAATTCATATCTTATTAAAAGGTGCTCAACCACAATTCCAAACAAACATTTGTCTTTTTTCAGGCTATTTGTACAGTAGAATTTCTCTTGGTGTATTTGGCAATGTTTCATTGAAGTTTTCACGTAGCTCATTTTACAGTGAATGTCATTTAGCTGGAGTTTTAATTAGTGTAAAATGGTTGTCAAATGTTTAGTACTGGACCTCCTATGACCAAATGTGTCTTGTCTTAGCTTGAACACAAGGGGCCTCTAACAAACTATTGACGTAGCAAAACCCCAGATTCACACAGAAACCACAACAAGATAATCTTGTTTTTTGAGGGGAAAAAAAGGAGGAAAAGGAAGCACACTGCTTGTATTGCTCAAAGTAATGACGTAACATTCCACATAACCACATAGCTTACTCATCAGGTATTGTCATTAATATCTGTGACAAATTAAATTTTCTCTCGAGAACAAATCTGCCTTTATGTTCATTTATGTAATTGGTACAAAAGTTTGTATTTGGCCATAAAGTGGATTTTTCTTTTGTACTACATGCAGTGTTTATACTCATTAAAGAATCAACCCACAAATATTTTTATTTACTTCCCAAAGTTTCTTTTAACTCCTTTTAACTCCTTCTTGCCCCCCCCCAAATCAAATCATCAACCCCACTACTGATTGAAAACCAGATTATATGGGATTACCTCCCACACAAACCGGTTTTTGATCCACTCTGGCTCCTCTGACAGGAAATAATTACTAAAATACTGAACGTGTGTGTGTGTGTGTGTGTGTGTGTGTGTGTGTGCACGCGTGTGCATCTTTCACCACCCAAACAGGTGGGCTGGGTGGCATTTGTACAGTAGATGTGGTGAGAACAGGAAGTAAAGGACCAAATGCTATGGCAAAATTTACATCATCTTCCACCTCCCTGTTAGGGACAGATTTCAGTACCATATAATGACACCCTTCTTTTGTCCATGATGTTCAATTTCCAATGGTGGGGTACTTTTCCAACCATCTAAACAACAATTTTCACATTCCTCCAGCTCCATGTATAACATCTGAGCGCTGGTCTGCTCCCTGTGGTGTAATGATTTTCTCCCATCACTTCCCGTCTGCTCCAGAGCCTTTATGGGGTGACTACAGGAATATTATGTCAACAGGAACCTTCTGTCTGATACAGACCATTTTCTCACCAAATACTAGCAGAAAATGTTACAGTGACTAAATGTAGCACTTTGAGTCCAACTCATGGCTGGGTATGGAAAGCAATGATGGTTGCCATAGCTTTGGTTTATTTGGATTTATTTAACCTTGCTATCAGTATCACTGCCCACTTAGCAGCAGACACACAAGGTTACATTGAGATTAGTCACATATACACTCATTGACAAAAAAAATAACTCATCCCGATAGAAGTGTCAGGTTGCTGCCTTTGTCTGCAGTGGTGTTGTGAATGAGAAACGTGGACTGCTACGGACTGGAACCATATCGTCTTTTGCAACATTTTCAGGAGCTGAGATCTGACGATGGTTGGGTTCGAGTATGGAGGCCTCATGATGAGCGCTTCAATCTTGCCTTTTCTGTGGAGCAACACACTGCCCCAACTGCTGGTGTGATGATCTGGGGAGCCATCTCGTACGTCTGTTGGTCATCTCTGATAGTGATACGAGGGACACGAACAACTCAGCAATGTGTGCAGGACATCCTGTGGCCATGTGTTGCTTCTCTAGGCAGGGCTTTCAAGTGGCATTTGTCAGCAGGATAATGCACGGGTTTCCCAAGAATGTCTCTATCAGATTGGAACACTTCCTTGACCTTCCCGGTCACCAGATTTAATGCCAATCGAACATTTATAGGACCAGCTGGGACAGCAGCTTCGGCAACCTATGAGTATGCTGGATCGACAAGCCCAGCTGCAACTTCTGAGAACAAAACAATTGGACATGGAGGCATACAGAATCTGTATGCCTCCATGCCCAACCATATCTCATCTTGTATCCAGGATAGAGGCTTCCAAACTGGGTACTAGAGCCTCCTCTCAATTGTACAGTTTTCCCCAATAAACTATATTTTCACTGTAATATTGTAATCACTTACATATAGCATCATTACAGCCACACATTATGTTTAATTGTGAAGGAGTGTATATGTGTGTGTGTGTGTGTGTGTGATTATATGTGAATGTAATGATGCTATATGGTTGGGCATGTATTCTGTATGGGCATACAGATTCTGTATGCCTCCATGCCCAATTGTTTTGTCCTCATCAAGCATGCACGATTATCCATGTCAGAGAGATGGAAGACCGAGCAGGCAGATAATCTCCTTGCACTGTAACCCCTACTCAGCCCTGCTATGGACTGGCATTCTATTCACTGTAATATATACATACAGTGTATATATATACATATATATATATATGTATATATATACACAGTGGGTCAAAAAAGTATTTATTCAGCCACCGATTGTGCAAGTTCTCCTACTTAAAGATGAGAGAGGTTTGTAATTTTCATCACACTTCAACTATGTGACAAATTGAGGAAAAAGAATCTAGGAAATCACATTGTAGGATTGTTATAGAATTTAATTGTAAATTAAAGTGGAAAATAAGTATTTGACCACCCATAAACAAGCAAGATTTCTGGCTCTCACAGACCTGTAACATGAGAATGGTGAGCAAAAATCCCAGAACTACACGGAGGGACCTGATGAATGACCTGCAGAGAGCTGTGACCAAAGTAACAAAGGCTACCATCAGTAACACACTACGCCAAGAGGTACTCAGATCCTGCAGTGCCAGGCTGTCCCCCTGCTTATGCCAGTACATGTCCAGGCCCATCTAAAGTTTGGCAGAGAGCATTTTGATGATCCAGAAGAGGATTGGAAGAATATCATGTGGTCAGATGAAACCAAAATAGAACTTTTTGGTAAAAACTCAACTCTGTATGTTTGGAGGAAGAAGAATGCTGAGTTGCATCCCAAGAACAACATACCTACTGTGAAGCATGGGGGTGGAAACATCATGCTTTTGGGCTGTTTTTCTGCAAAGGGGGACAAGACGACTGATCCATTTTAAGGGAAGAATGAACGGGGCCATGTATCGTGAGATTTTAAGGCAAAACCTCCTTCCATCAGTGAGAGCTTTGAAGCCGGAACATGGCTGGGTCTTCCAGCATGACAATGATCCCAAACACACTGCTTGGGCAACAAAGGAGTGGCTCCGTAAAAGCATTTCAAGGTCTTGGAGTGGCCTAGCCAGTCTCCAGACCTCAACCCCATAGAAAATTTGTGGAGGTAGTTGAAAGTCTGTGTTGCCCCAAAACATCACTGCTCTAGAGGAGATCTGCATGGAGGAATGGGCCAAAATACCAGCCAGTAAATTCATTGCCAACAAAGGTTATGTTACATTAAGTAAGTATTGAGTTGAAGTTTTGTTATTGACCAAATACTTATTCTCCACCATAATTTACAATTAAATTCTTTAAAAATCCTACAATGTGATTTCCTGGATTTTTTTTCTCATCTTGTCTCTCATAGTTGAAGTGTACCTATGATGAAAATTACAGACTTCTCTCTTCCTTCTAAGTAGGAGAACTTGCACAGTCAGTGCCTGACTATGGCTTTTTTGCCCCACTGTATATATATATTGCTATATATATACCCCTTCACTGGTTCCCTGTAGCTGCTAGTATGACATTTAAAACACATATGCTTGCCTACACAGCTGAAAATGGACCAACACCCTCCTACCGGAAGGCACTAATCAAACCAAGGCTCAACTTGGTCCCTCCACTCAAGACTCGTTGCTGGACTTGCACTCTGAGCCAGAAATAAACTTCACCTGGTTCTTCGAATAGCTGTCTCTCATAGTCTTCACATCAGTAACCAATCAATAAAAATAAAACATGTTCACTGGCTTTATGTTGTCTTCTCTTTCATTCTAACAGAGTTTTAGCTGGATGTTGTTCTTGAGCTGTTGGCTATATTTGTGTATTAGCTGCCTTAATGAGGAAATGTCTACTAAACAAGGTGGTGCCTTCTGGCCAGACCAGATGTCACAAACACTTGTGCCCTTCACAGGAAAAGCAGGGTTAAAATAAAACAAATCCAACAACAATTAACAAAAGTGAAACTAACAGTAGCTTAATAGACTGCCCTCAGGCGAGCTTTTATTTATCTTTTCGTACCCTAAATTGGAGAGTGAGGTTGAAGTGCCATTCTGGAAAACGTAGCCTAAGCCCGGGCTTTCTTTACGAGCACAGAACACATAACCTATGGAACTTAAAATATTTATACTCTGTTGACCGATTAGATCAGGCTAGTGTGAGCGTTTACCTTAACGCAAACAGGTTTAATTACTTTGCTAATATATAACTGGCTCAAGAGTAATTCTACCAAATTTAGGCTAAGCCCGGACTTTCTTTACGAACACGGAACACATCTTTTCTCTGAAGAAACCTTCGCAATTATGGCTAATCGAAACAAGTGCGGCGTCCGTGACAGATTCTTGAATGCAAGGTGGTTAATGACGTCAGGAGACCGTTGACTCTTGCGCAAAGGCGTAGTGACCGGGCGCAGTCTAAACGCAACGAGAACAGGTTTGATAACTAAGGCAAGAATTCCTTTTAAAGCCACATATCCTCCATCAATTTACTCTTAATCATCAGACATACATACATCCCTGTGAAAATAAATGAAACGGTTCAAGTATAATAAGTAGGCGCCTAGTATAAATAATCAGCCTAAATGTGCGGCTGTGTGTGCTACTTGCACGCGCTCTCGGAGTTTTTTTTAAATAGGGGTTGCAAGTTTAAATATTGGACATAAACGCGCATTCGAGTTCGTTAGAAGTGAAGCTTAAGAAACTGTCTTACGTTTTCATGATAGCTGATAAAATGGCTGCTATTTTATTCTTAAACACAAAATTTGGAGGTCACTGATTAGTCCTTGTCCCTTGACATTTGCTATTTTTTTTAAATTAGCTTATGTAGCCTATGGAACTTAAACTGTTCTCTGCTAACAGAACTAGATCAGACTGTTGTGAACGTTTACCTTAACGTAAACAGTTCTATTACTTTGCTAATATATAATTGGCTCAAGACTCAATTCCGTAATATCAAAGTGTCTAAGTAACATCTCGGCGTGATTTTGCAGCAGTGTTGATGTAGTTTCCTCTCCTCTATTTTGATGCAAGTCTCAAGTTGCAATCAAGGAGGAGCTGCGAGTCCGGCGGGGCCTCTGCTGGAATCTACAGCTCAGATATAAAGGAAAGAGTGAATCACTGCTTTCGAGGAGGAGTCCAACAACACACCGATCTCACCCAAACCGGCACACCAAGCAGCTCACCATTTAGCGCAGTAGGTTATACAGTTCGATACGAGCAAAGGCGAGCACACCGGGTCTTGAGTTTTAATGATCACATCTGGGCGTTGTAGAGACAGAAAGTTTTAGCGACAGTTTGAGAGCAATTAGGGTGATTATTGTGAGATTACGCAGAGAGAGCGGAGTGCGCACATGGCTGCCCTGATTAGCGCCTACTCGTCGTGGCCGGAGAGTTTCGAGTGCGGATCGACGGATGTAGAAGTTCCTGACAGCCGCTCGTCCCACAGAGCAGCCGCGGATAAAACACCTGAGCCGCGCATCCGCAGACCCATGAATGCCTTCATGGTGTGGGCCAAGGACGAGCGCAAGAGACTGGCTGTTCAAAACCCAGACCTGCACAATGCAGAGCTCAGCAAAATGCTGGGTAAGATTGAAGACATTTATTATGATTTTTTTTGTTATTATTATTATTATTATTATTATTATTATTATTATTATTATTTACCTCGTCCGAATGCTATATGTTCCAGTTTGTGCCAAGACATCTTTGATATTTAGGAATATCAGCAATGTTTTTTAATTAAGTCATATTCTCACAAACTTTATGAACTCAAAATGTATGCATTAGGCCGTATAAAACGAGATTTATTTTATTTTATTATGGTTTTCTACCTAAAGTTTTCGATATTGGTCTGTTTAAATATCTTGACAATCAATCAATTTAACCTTAATTAATGAACTAAAAGTTGTTCTTTTCTTCTCTTTATAATGTATTTTTATTTTTATCTAATTCAGAAAAAACCTGAAGCTATAACCAAACGCGCACCATGTGACCTAACGAAAATGATTCACCACACGTTTTAAATGTTCCTGAAGTTTTGGCAGCATAAATAATGAAAACGTTTGACTACTGTATTTCCAACTAAAAATGCACACGGTTATCATCACTAACTTAATTCTGCAGCGCATTACTGATCTGGGTGCGTGTGGCGGGGTAACGGGAAGCGTCACCTGTAAACCGAGAAACTAATTAACGAAATAAATCGGAAAATACATTGAAAAGGCTAAAGGTGTATAAGAAAAGTACAGAAGCAATTCATATTATTTATTTAAAAGTAAACAGGCAAACTATTAACATTGCTGCATTTTCAGGCTCTAATATTTCCTGTTTAGACCATTCAAAATGCTTGCATTTTGTTTGTTTAACAATAGTAATTGTCTTTACGGCATGAAATGTAATAAAAGTATTTCCTGTTGTTTACATTTATATTTTTTACAAAGTAAAATAAACCCGTAGTATTACAATAATAGTTATGCCTATGATTCCTTGTTACAATATGTATGTATGTATGTATGTATGTATGTATGTATGTAATTATATTCAATTTCTTCTTCTTCAATCTTCAAATTTTTTTTCTAGTTGTATGGACAGGATGGGTCGTATGGCTGTATGATAGCAACATATTTTTATTTTTTATTTAAATATAAAGTTATATTTATAATGTATTTTTATGATGATGATGATGACTATTATTATTATTATTATTATTATTATTATTATTACATTTATTTAGAAATAAATATTGACAGACATTTTTTTTTTTAGCAAGATATTTTAACAAGTAAAATATTCTGCTTTCCAAATTTTTAAGAGTAACTGCTTCTGTAGCTGTTTGGGGGTGAAATAACATTATGCCAAACATTTGTTCTTATTTGCAATAGGTAAATCATGGAAAGCCCTAACTCCACTGCAGAAAAGGCCATATGTGGAGGAGGCAGAGAGGCTGCGGGTACAGCATATGCAGGACTACCCCAACTACAAGTACCGTCCTCGCAGGAAGAAGCAGCTGAAGCGAATATGTAAACGTGTCGATCCCGGTTTCCTACTACCCGGCCTTGGCCCTGACCAGAGCTCCCTGTCAGACCCACGAGGCTGCTGTCACCCTCTGGACAAAGAAGAAGAAACCACTGTCAATGGGAATGGTGGATTTTCTTCACCAGCTGCGACACTGCCTGGTGTAAGAGTGTTCAGAGACCCAGCAAACTCCAGCAGCAACTTTGACACATATCCCTATGGCTTACCAACACCACCTGAGATGTCCCCTCTAGATGCGGTGGATCATGAGCATCCATCCTATTACTCATCTTCCAGCTCTGGCCCCACTACCAGCTCTTGCTCATCCTCTGCTTCGGGCCCAGAGGAGCAACGTTCCAATCTGGCTCACATGAGCAGCCCTCCACCTTACCACCCTGAGTACACCCATCAAGCGTCACTCCATTGTGGTAGCACCCATCTGAGCCACATCCCCATTCCGCACCAATGTAGTGGAGCCACACTCATTCCCACTCCTCCGCTTTCCTACTATGGCACTTCATTCCCTCATGTCCCAGTGCACCATGGGCTTCAGGGACACTTAGGTCAGCTCTCACCTCCACCTGAGCAGGGCCATTTGGAGAGTTTGGACCCCCTGAGTCAGGCTGAACTGCTAGGTGAGGTGGACCGCAATGAGTTTGACCAGTACCTGAACTCGACCACCTATCACCCTGAACAGAGTGGCATGACTGTAACAGGGCACATCCAGGTAACACCAGCATCAACTTGTCCCACCAGTACCACAGAAACCAGTCTCATTTCTGTACTGGCCGATGCTACGGCTGCTTACTACAACAATTACAGCATTTCTTAAAAAATTAAACAAGCAAAAGACAATAGTTTCATAGTAATTTTGGACAGAGAACGTGGTCTATAAATGGGTCCACAACATGACTGACAGGTCGACGAAGAAGGAGTGTTGCAGGGAGGAAAAGGAAGCTACCGGAAGTAAATGGACAACTCAGGGATGCATAGATAAAGTGCTAAAATTCATTCCCATTTTTGTTTTTGTTTTTTAAGAAAAGAGAGAGAGGACAAGTATAAAGTGAGTGCAGAAACTGTTTGTCCTGCTGAAATGTTCTCAGCCATTGCCAGACATGCTTGTATATTTGCTATATGGCTTATTTATGTATCTAAATGTTTTGGATTAACGCAGATTGTATTGCTGTTTTTTCTGTCATAATAATCATGCCTTTATTACAAACCTCAGTTTTTACCTCAAGACACTGTATTTAAATGGACTATTCTGCATATTTTCCTTGACTTGGTGTATCATGAAGGAAATTCTGTAGTCTCCCTTTTCTACCAACATCCATATGATTATATATTCTCTGTACTCCTAAATTGTTACCAAGAAAATAATAATAATGAATATTATTGTATGCTGATTTAGATTTTGTAATTGGGATCCAAATGATATACCAAACATCTTGTTCTACCACCTGTCACATTTAATGACAAAGCTGATACAGATTGAGGAATGATCATTATTTTTGAATGATCACTATGAAGGTCCTGACTTTGGCATTTCCTCTTGATTGACTGCATTGTGTAAGTCCTAATAAGAACAGCACACCATGTTGTTTCGAAAAGCCTGAAAATAATGCGTTGTAGATGCTCTTTACTGTTTTGTGTAATATTAAACTGAATGTTCTGAGAAGCCAGACAAAACAAGCTCTGGTAAATAAAAACAACATTTAAACACAGACATAACAAAGGCTCTTGCTTGAATTACTAGCACAGGTTTCTATCACTTCTTTGGGCTGTGTTTTATGCCCGTTTATTCCACTCTTTTGTGCAGTATGTTCAAATCCCACATGGAAACGCAGAATTTGTAGTTTATAAGCAATTTTTTCCACTGCAAATACATTTAACTCTATTTTGAGCAAATTAGACATGCATTTGTTCCACCTAGTAGTCCTTTTGTAAAAAAAAAAAAGAAAAAAGAAAAGATTCTGTAAAATGCTTAATCTAAGACTGTGCTTTGCTTGCCATTTTTCAGCATTCATTGGGCTGGGAGCTAGTGGTACCCAGCCTGCATTCCCAGGCTGGCATGGCTAACATGTCTCCTGCTCATTTTCACTCCTCCACAGTTTCAGAGGATTAGTGTAGTACAGCCTCGGCTCTCGTCTCCATCGCCACTATCCTTTTGTTCATCGTGTCTTTTGGCTGCTTGTGTTAAACAGAACTGTGAAACTCCCCTCCGATCCTACCCCTACTCTCAGACCCCCTCTTCTTGCTCCCCTCTTCCTATCTTGCTGATGCAGACTTTCATAATCTCCATGAAATAAATAAATAAATGCACCTTGTCGACTGTATTCCACATTTACAATTTTTCTTTTTCTCCTTGAAACACCCACACCCCTCACACACACACACCCAATTCTTCTTCTTTTTCGATAAAAGGAATCTGGTCGGGGGAGAGAAGCGAGTGGTGGTGGGTGTTTGACAAATCCTGGAGTCTGGCTCGGCCTTCCTGCGTTTTTTTGGGAACGGTTGAGTCGCGTTCCTTGTAAAGAGGATGTGGCGGAGGAGCAGTGTTTCCTGCCTGATAAGAGTAAAGCCTCTCTCCGTCAGGATGTTTGGACCCTGGCTGGTCCTCGCATTAAAAGAGCCCATGGCAAGGGAAAGGGAACCTGCTGTTCGTTTTAGCAGGGAGGAAACATGGAACTCACTGATTAATATCTCACACCGTGGGTTTTTGGGTTCTTATTTGACCCTCCTCTGGCCTGATCACACATTGAATTCAGAACAAATTCTTTAAATTTCTTTGCCAACAGCTCGAATACATGAGGCCTAATATGGTCTTTATAATGATATAGCCGATTATCCCACAAAAACACCTCTAGTTGTAGTGAACACAGTAAATGAAATAACATTCATCATGTGTTGGCCTCCGAACGTTGTTTCATTGGAAATATACTGCCTGTAGCTACATGCTAAGTAAGGAGCTTGGGGAAAATGAGATTCCGGGCTGTGAATACCCAGCCCTGTTTTTCACTTGTAACTTATGACCCAGACATTTTTTGCATCAGAGCTGGTGGTTCCTACACTGGCCCACTACCCAGGGGGTAGGGCATGGTTATTTACAGAAAACACTTTCACAATCTAAAGAGCAACAACATTTTTATACAAATCTTTCTTTGTTGGAAATTACTTTTAACTGTTTAAAACATTACAGTTGCTACAGTAACAAAATATAATGTGTTTTTAAAGTTTGTTTTGTAAAAAAAGGGGCAAAACTTGCCTTTTCAGTATATTAATGCAGACTTGTATAAATACACACACATCCACAGTCCCCTATGTGTATAATGCATTTATTTCATTAATGCATAAAATCAAACTGACTAGCTAAATGCCACCCATAAAGCACACACATGCATTTCCTACATTTCATCCTTGCAATAAACTAGCAGTGAATTTTGTCAGTTTGTCATAGGTCAACTGTGCTTTTAAGAATGTTTTAAAGATGGCCAGCTAGCATCTTGTTTTTTATTTTTTATTTTGATAGGCTCCTAGCTAAGCTGCTGAATTACATTGCTGCACACCTGCTCTCATTCTCTCGGGATCTTCCAGCACCTTTATCAGCTTTATTAATAATGTTTATTCAGTCTGATTTGTGAATGCTTTTCAGTCACTGTCTTACTGTAAATCTGTAACACTTCTTTTTCCTTACTCCATGCACATAGATTTGGTGGTCCTAAAAGTCTTGTGTAAATCTCAAACCACAAGTTCCTTCAAGATTTTTTTCCTAATCACAGTTTGTTAGAACAAAATACTCTCTAGCAGGTAGCCTCATTATACCTCCAGTTGTTTTATACTTTTTTGTTATTGCCCTAACAATGTAAGCACTTTCAGGCATATACATAATGTTATTATATAGTTATTTTGAACATAATTGGTAATGCTCATCATGTTGATGAATGACTAAGGAAATTTGGTATTGTTTCATATGTGCACCCCAGAGAAATGGGATTGGGAGAAATAAGTCCTGGATGACGGCTAAGTACTAATTTAAAATTATCTTTGTACACCAAAAATTTAGTGGCAATAATGGTGACGCTTTGTTTTTTTAAATAAAGGTTTTATTTTCTTATAATAAGTTTATTTCAATTAACATTTGAATCTGTGTTTATATATTTATTTTAAATTATTAAGCAAAATATACTCTATAATAGACCTATACATTCAAAAAGAATGTTCCGGAAATCAAAGGGGTTTGCCACTCGTCACCTTGCCAGTGATGTACAGTTTGTATGCAGGATACAGCGAGGTCCTGGTCATGCTCTGGAAATGAGGGCAAGCACTCATCTGATGTAGTCTTTTCCAGTCTTGGCTCAATCCAACATGGTTCATGAATACACAATTCTCAGAATCAAAGGCTAAAAATAATATCAGATTTCTTAAACATAAGGTATCAATTTTCTGTATTACAAATGTTAAAATAGTTTTTCGGTCAGTATTGTTAAATGATTTAACGCTACATTTTATACGTTTAAACAAGATGCAAACAGATCAAAGAAAAAATGTTACTAGCATAAGTATTCCATCATCACGTGCAGTAAATACATTCGAAGCAGGTATTTGTATTGTAATGATTACGTTGAGTTTAAAAATGTTTATAATCATAACCCTGACATGTTATTTCCAATGGAATCCTTAAGATGTGCAGTTTGTGTCTGCAGGAAACAGGCTGAGTAAACAAATTTCCCCTTTATAATGGCCTCCTCTTGTTTTTTGCTTCATGATTTGCTATCTGGAATGGGTCCAGTGTCAGGTCAGAGACTGTCAGGTAGTCTCAACTATTTCCTGTTTCCTGTCACATCAGTGAGCGCATAAACAAGCTAGCCTTTGCATGTATATGACTGCATGTAGGGTGGCGCAGTGAATGCATCTGGATAAAATATTAAGCATCCTCAGGGAGAAGTGATTACACTTAATGACGCCTTTACTGGAGACATACTGGCTTGGGTTTTGATCACCAAGCCTGTGTAGTTATGGAGAAAAGCTAAAGGATAGCTTTCCTTCTATGGAAATATACACCATATAGCGCTAATCTTCAAGGAAGACTAGAAATGAAAGGAAGTGACTTGTCAGGGGTACGTGCCATGAGTGGAGTAACCTGTCTGAGAATGATGCCTGATGCATATTACCAAATAATACCTCAGCAATTCTGGGTGTGATGGTCATATTCTTAATAACAACCTGAAACAGAGAAAGAGAACACAGTGAGTTGGAACCATTTTTATATAACTGAAACAACAAGCTAAAAAAGGAGGATTTTTGCATGGATACATGTAGTTATGTACATGCAAAAACCACAACTTTTTCCATTATTCATTCATCCACAAAAGGAAAAAAAAGCAACAACACACAAATAAATATATTTCAAGGATTATTGGAATAAGATAAGGGGTCAATAAGTGAAGTGGAATTTCATTAAGCAGTGGTGCTTGAAAGTTTGTGAACCCATTAGAAATTTCTATATTTCTGCATAAATATGACCTAAAACATCATCAGATTTTCACACAAGTCCTAGAAGTAGATAAAGAGAACCCAGTTAAACAAATGAGGCAAAATTATACTACTTTATCATTTATGTATTGAGGGAAATGATACAATATTACATATTAGTGAGTGGCAAAAGTATGTGATCCTTTGCTTTCAGTATCTGCTGTGACCCCCCCTGTGCAGCATTAACTGCAACTAAACGTTTCCTGTAACTGTTGATCAGTCCTGCACACCGGCTTGGCGGAATTTTAGCCCATTCCTCCGTACAAAACAGCTTCAACTCTGGGATGTTGGTGGGTTTCCTCACATTAACTGCTCGCTTCAGGTCCTGCTCAGTTAAGGTCAGGACATTAACTTTCCATTCCAAAACATTAACTTTATTCTTTTTAACCATTCTTTGGTAGAACGACTTGTGTGCTTAGGGTCATTGTCTTGCTGCATGATCCACCTTCTCTTGAGATACAGTTCATGGACAGATGTTCTGACATTTTCCTTTAAAATTCTCTGATATAATTCAGAATTCATTGTTCCATCAGTGATGGCAAGCCGTTCTGTCCCAGATGCAGCAAAACAGGCCTAAACCATGATACTACAACCACCATGTTTCACAGATGTTATGCTGTAATGCAGAGTTTTCCTTTCTCCAAACATAACGTTTTTCTTTTAAACCAAAAAGTTCTATTTTGGTCTCATCCGTCCACAAAACATTCTTCCAATAGCCTTCTGCCTTGTCCACGTGATCTTGAGCAAACTGCAGACGAGCAACAATGTTCTTTTTAGAGAGCAGTAGCTTTCTCCTTGCTACCCTACCATGCACACCATTGTTGTTCAGTGTTCTTCTGATGGTGGAGTCATGAACATTAACATTAGCCAATGTGAGAGAGGCCTTCAGTGGCTTAGAAGTTACCCTGGGGTCCATTGTGACCTTGCCAAATATTACACGCCTTGCTCTTGGAGTGATCTTTGTTGGTTGACCAGTCCTAGGGAGGGTAACAGTGGTCTAGAATTTCCTCCATTTGTACACAATCTGTCTGACTGTGGATTGGTGGAGTCCAAACTCTTTAGACCTTTTCGAGCCTTATGAGCATCAACAACTCTCTTGTTGAAGCTCTTCTGTCCTCCATTCGTTACCTGTATTAATGGCACCTGTTTGACCTCGTTATCTGTACAAAAGACACCTCTCCACAGCCTCAAACAGTCAGACTCCAACCTCAACCATGGCAAAGACCAAAGATCTGTCGATGGACACCAGGAAGAAAATTGTAAACCTGCACCAGGCTGGGAAGAGTGAATCTACAATAGGCAAGCAGGTTGGTGTGAATAAATTAATTGTGGGAGCAATTGTATGAAAATGGAAGACATACAAGACCATTGATAATCTCCCTCAATCTGGGCCCTGCACAAGATCTCATCCCATGGGATCATAATGATCATGAGAACGGTGAGCAAAAATCCCAGAACTACATGGAGGGACCTGATGAATGACCTGCAGAGAGCTGGGACCAAACTAACAAAGGCTACCTTCAATAACACACTATGCCGAGAGGGACTCAGATCCTGCACTGCCAGCCGTGTCCCCCTGCTTAAGCCAGTACATGTCTAGCCATCTGAAGTTGCCAGAGAGCTATGGGATGTCCAGAAAAGGATTTGGGAGAATATCATGTGGTCAGATGAAACCAAAATAGAACTTTTTGTAAAAACTCAACTCGTTGTGGTTTTGGAGGAAAAGAATGCTGAGTTGCATCCCATGAAACCATACCTCCTGTGACATGGGGTGGAAACATTAAAGAGAGTTTGGGGCTGGTTTTTCTGCACAAGGGGACATGAACGCTGATCCCATTCAATGGAAGAATGAACGGGGCCATTATCGTGAGATTTTTAAGCCAAAACCCAAAATCCTTCCATCAGTGAGAGCATTGAATATGGATGTGGTCTCGGTCCTTCTCCAGCATGACAATTATCCAAACGACACTGCTCGGGCAACAAAGGATTGCTCCTACAAAGCATTTTCCAGGTCCTGGAGTGGCCTAGCCAGTCTCCAGACCTCAACCCCATAGAAAATGTGTGGAGGGAGTTGAAAGTCTGTGTTGCCCCAAAACATCACTGCTCTAGAGGAGATCTGCATGGAGGAATGGGCCAAAATACCAGCTACAGTGTGTGCAAACCTGGTGAAGACTTACAGGAAACGTTTGTCCTCTGTCATTGCCAACAAAGGTTATGTAACAAAGTATTGAGTTGAACTTTTGTTATTGACAAAATACTTATTTTCCACCATAATTCACAATTAAATTTTTAAAAAATCCTACGATGTGATTTCCTGGATTTTTTTCTCATTTTGTCTCTCATAGTTGAAGCATACCTATGATGAAAATTACAGACCTCTCTCATTTTTCTAAGTAGGAGAACTTGCACAATCAGTGGCTGACTAAATACTTTTATGCCCCACTGTATAATCTTTTTATATTTCCCCAAATTCACTTCACATTCTGTGTCCTGTCAAGTTTGAATTCTTACAGTTGTAAAAGCTTTTCATTGTGAGTTTTGTAAAAAAAAAAATTTCATTAGTTATTTTGTTTCAGGAGTTGTCTTTATTTGTCATTGAGTCTCTTTTTTTGTGTGTATAATTTTGCAGTGTAGCTTTAAGGATTCAAAAGAAAGAAGAGTTATTTACTAATTGGGACGGTGACATTTTATTTAGTCACTTAGTAGGGCATATAATCTCAAAGAACCTTCCAAACTGTCTGTTTTGGTCACTCTACAGACCAGCATATTAATCCAACTGGGATGCAGAACAATAATAGCCTGCTTACTATGCATTCTTGGCATTGATTACTTTTGGCTGGGGATTATAGTGCTAGCCATTCTCTTGCTCATTGTGCTTGAACAACAGCCCCGGCAAGCAGTGGTTGTGCAGGCGTGGATAGTTACTGGTTAAAGAATGGAGCAGACTGGGCTAGAGGCTTTTTGCCATGTGGTACAGCCAGCACAGTGGTACAGATGGGGACCCCTGGAAAACTTCAGGGACGCTGCAGCCAGCCAACAACCACCCACCTGTACCTGTGTATGAATACACCATCCGTACAGAGTAGGACACGTTTTTTGTAGATACTGAAGGATGCCATTAACTGGGAAAATGAGGCTGGGGTTTTTCTGCCAAGTCTGGGAACTTCATTTAGCTTTCCAGAAGAAAGCGATTCCAGCATCAACATTGCACACCTTGTTTAGTCCAATAGGTTTGCCAGGCATACCATTATGGGGTTATTCTGATCATTCTTATTTTAATCTAATCCCATTAAAATGCCCAATATAGAAAAGCATTTAAATATAATAGGTATGATAAGGATGAGCCAGGTATGGCACAGATTTTTGCAGGCTAAGTAGTTTTAGAAACATGCAAGTAATTAGCACATACTGCTGACCCAATGAATAGCCATACCAGAATCTCCCTCACTTGTGATTTGAAATCCATATGATGAAATTATAAGTGCGAGGGTAAAAGCAACACTAAGTCATAAACATGGAAAATAAGTGTTATACATAATGTGCACATCCTACCTGGGTCAGTGCAAGTAAGCAGCACAGGCAGCAGGTTTGTTTTTGTGCAGCATAGGCACTCCCTGGGGTGACATAACTCTTTAACCCCAAAATGAAGGAGGATGTTCCTATTGTGCTTCCTAATTGCAATGTGGATCTTTCATTTAGTCTGTGCAAAAGTCTCGTCACATCCTGTCCTTCTGTGGGCAAGAGGTCTTGGTGAGAATCCAAATGCAGTCAAATGTCTTTGACAGGTTGGAATTGCAAGTTTATCAGTGCTTCTATTCTCTTGTCTGTAAAACTAACGTTACATGTTTCATAACCATATATGTCTAATGTGAATTAAGTGAAAGCATATGAAATTTCTTGACGTTAATTTGTTTCAAAAGGCTTGTCGAGAACTGAAAACAATGAGTAACATGCAATTTTTTCCCATAAGGAATAATGTAAATTGAATGAATCCATTCCAGACCCCCAGAAAATCCATGCTGTATAAGGCATTATATGCATTAAGGAGTTGTATTGTACAGGTGCTCCCTGATTTACGATAGGGATATGATCAGGCAACATGAGAAGTAATGATAAGTAACTTAATGTTTAAAACACTTACATTAACCTACAGCTGACCAATGAGAAGTAATGACAAGTTAATGTTTAAAACATTTAAAACATTAACCTAGCTAGCCAAAATCATTAACACAAAGCATATTTTATAATAAAGTGTTCAAAATGGTCATGTAATTTAGTTAGTAATGGATTAAAAGTGAAAAGTAAAAATGTTTTACTTACTTACTCTATTGATGAACTCCAGGCACTAGCATTGCTGCTAAGCTAACTGCTTTCAGTTGGCTCTTATAACTAACCTTTTAAAGACCCATGGAGATTTATTTGCACTAAGAAAACACTGTAGATGTAAAAAGAAAGAAAAACAGCTAAGAAATAGCGGTTCTCTGAGAGCTATTGTGAACCTGAATCACTGTGTACTGAATCGGGACTCGTGAGTCATGAATCATGAATTGAGTTTCAGCTGAAACAAATCATGCAGCTCGACTTAAGTGCCTTGAGTACCGATCAAATGAGAACCGAGACAAATTTTTCTAAATGGGTTGAGAACCAAATTTGACGAGGTCCGGGATAGTCAAGAACTGAGTTACTACTGTAATTGCAGCTAAAAACAAACATACGAATGTATTCTTTATGCACTGGTTAATAATTATTGTTAATTTGAGGATTCCCATATGTTAGCTAGACCTACCTTTATGTCACTGTGAATAGTTAGCTTAACTTATAGCTACTTTGCTGAAGAATATGAACAATTTCTTTAACAGCTTAATAAACTGTTAGAACTTGCCACCTGGTTACTTACGAAATAAAACTGACTTTAAATTACCAAGCTAGTTGGAGAATATTGCCTTTTTTGGGGGTGCTCAGTATAGTACAGTATAATGATAGTAAGCATGTTAGCAAAGAAGCTAATTTTAATTACACAATTTGATCATTAGATTTAATCTTGGGAACTTGGGCCCCTGTCATAATTGCACAATTCCAGCCTAAAGTTAGTAATCTTGCTAGCAAAGTTCGCCATTTGCCTTAAGTAAACTATGTAACATAGCATGGGGTGTCCAAAATTTTTTATAATTCAAACAAAATATAACTCAAACAATAAAAATAAGTGAGTAGAAATATATAGGGATGGTGGTAGCCTAGTGGTTAAGGTAAACAACTATGGATCAGAAGGTCCAGAATTCAAATCCCACCTCTGCTAAGCTGCCACTGCTGGGTCCTTGAGCAAGGCCTTTAACCCAGAATTGCTTGGATTGTACGATTGCACCCATTGTCACTCTCCATAAGGTTGTCTGCTAAATGACATAAATGTAAATATGCCAGTGATAGTGAAAACTCTTATGAATTTCTTCTGTGGCCCCTATTTGTGGTGCTTGATGCTTTATTGGATAACTTGCCTTTGTGCTGCTGATCATAACAGTCTAAACTGATATCTACAGTACACTAGAAACTCCAATACTTTCAATTACATACAAACTAAACACACACAACATACATGTGACAGTTTTCTTCACCATCCTTCTGAAAATAAAAATGTGCCTTTGTTTACTAGAAATATTTCCTGTACTGTGAGTAATTACCATGATGAGTGATGATCCATCCTGCTGTCATCTGATGTGGGTTGTGCCACACTGAAAGTACTCAGAGTACTCATTTACCTTTGTGTTGCTCTTAATTTAAAAGCCATAAAGTCTTGTCACCAAAGTGAAGCATTTTGAGACTAACATGACAAGCAAAATAGATCAACACTTTTCTCTAGGTGGAAAAACGTCCATATTACAATGTTTCACTTAAACAAAAAAGGAAGTGCCACTGCCTTGATCCTACATGTTTCTACATCAGCAACAGCAGGAGAATCAGTAGCACGCTGACCTTGACATCGACATAAAGTAGCAACACTTCCCCACATGTGTGCATACATGTTAGATGGACAATGTTGATGTCTGTCAGGAATCTCTTCCTGGTGGATGCTCATGCTCACTTCCTTCAAGACTTCACATCAAATTAAACTCCTGGAAATGACTCATAAGTCCCCAAAGCCTGTGTATCATGACAGAATCTTAGCAGGTGCAAAACAGGATGTTAATTTTTTGACGCATGTTGTGAATGCCATATGTTATCATACTTGTCACAAGAATGCAAAAGGTTAGTAACCAGAATATTCTGTGAATGTCTTAATTTAGTAGATTTAAATTAATAGATTACATTTGCACTGGAATGTATTATACAGGTTGGAATTTTGATGATTTAAATCGCTTGATATAAACATATATGCAATTGACCTTAGCCACCACGTAATTTGCAGCCCTGGAACAGACGAGTTTTATACATATTGTACAAAAATGTCTGCTGCTTGGAACCAGATAATCATATCTCATGGTATCTATTTAAATTATTTTGTCTCCAAACTTATCTTAGTTATTTCAGTTATTTGTCATAGATAAGTTAAAAAAAACATGTTAATTATTGCCCCAGTTTTCAAGGAAAATGTTTTTAGGATGTCATCACCTGTCCTACACTGAACAGCATAATATCATATGAACTTATGAGCACATCTTATAAGAATTGTTTGTATACTACAGCCTGCGATAATCTTTTTAAGCTTCCCTCCCATCACATTATATATGTGAGAGACTAAATGAATGCTAACACAGTTTTATTGCAGCTTATGATAATGACACTGATGGCTATTATGGATTTCATTTTAATCCAGCAAGAGTTAGACCTAATATTTTGTTAATAATTGACACTCAGTATTCATTGTGTAATTGCTGTATAACTGTAATGAAAACCTGCATACACACTGCCATATTGTGAATATGATTCGCCACTCCTGCTGTAACACATTAGTCTGCTGCAATTAATAATAAGCAAACAACACACAATCTATAATACCAGCTGTCTGGGCATGTGTGCATTTATTTATACTGGCATATTTACGAGCCTAATAAAATGATATTAGGAATACTGTAAACACTGCATAAAAATATGGAAATTCATTGTACAGATGCTTTTATACATATAATTTCATGTTTCTTTGTAACATCTACATAAGTACAGTGGTGCTTGAAAGTTTGTGAACCCTTTAGAATTTTCTATATTTCTGCATAAATATGACCTAAAACATCATCAGATTTTCACTTAAGTCCAAAAAGTAAATAAAGAGAACCAAGTTAAACAAATGAGACAAAAATATTATACTTGGTCATTTATTTGTTGAGGAAAATGATCCAATATTACATATTAGTGAGTGGCAAAAGTATGTGAACCTTTGCTTTCAGTATGTGGTGTGACCCCCCCCTGTGCAGCAATAACTGCAACTAAACATTTCCTGTAACTGTTGATCAGTCCTGCACAACAACTTGGAGGAATTTTAGCCCATTCCTCCGTATAGAACAGCTTCAACTCTGGGATGTTGGTGGGTTTCCTCACATTAACTGCTCGCTTCAGGTCCTTCCACAACATTTCGATTGGATTAATCGAATCTGGATAAGGACTTTGACTTGGCCATTCCAAAACATTAACATTATTCCTATTTAACCATTCTTTGGTAGAACGACTTGTGTGCTTAGGGTCGTTGTCTTGCTGCATGACCCACCTTCTCATGAGATTCAGTTCATGGACAGATGTCCTGATATTTTCCTTTAGAATTCTCTAATATTTTAGTAGTATTACATCATACCAATTTAATTTTTGCTATCCAAACCATCTGCACCAAAAATGCATTTATGTACAATGAACGAAATACAAACCTTCATTTGACTTATTATGAATGACATTTTAAGTTGTTTGACTCACAGCGAGAGAGTTTTAATTTACACTACCAGTCATAAACTATTAAATTAAATTAGTGAGCTGGTTCATATGGAAGTCACTCAGAACAAGTACCTTTTTATAATGTTATTATTTTTTATTAAACTAATTATGTTGAGTACCAGATACGACATAACTGTGCTAAACAAAATCTTGGTCAGATACAAGTAATAAAAAACATAATAAACAGAATTAATTCCATTAAGCAAACCATATTTGTACAAACAAAGCATCAGGTGTCATCAGGTAGATTGTAAGTGACATAAAAATAAATTAAATAAATTAAATAAATGTGCACATAACAGGCCTACTGCAAACGCTATATAGCATTACAAACTGCACTTTAATAGTATTTCAAATTAATGCCACACTGAACATGTTGTCTGCTAGCTGTTTAGTACATAGAATAGAATTTTGGACACAACCTTGGACCTGGTAAAACTCAGTGTTAGCATTATTGTACAAATGGGGATGCATACAAAACTGGGGACTGTCAGGGCTTAGTAGTTAACATCCAGAGTTCAAATACCACTTTTACTAAGCTGGCACCGTTGGGTCCATGAACAAGGCAATTAAATGCTTGGTTTGTACGAAAGTAGAAACGTGTGATAACAGATGTCCTTTTCAGATCCTATACTAAGTACTAACAGTGCTAATATTGCAATACTGGCAATGCCAACAACTGCAATTTTTGGCAAGGCATTTTGCCCCTGAAAAGTGCTGCTCACTGGATGTTTTCTCTTTCACTGACCATTCTGTTTAAACTCCCAGGAGATCAGCAGTTTCCCACCATGCCAGTTCTGACCATGCCATGTTCAAAGTCACTTAAATCACCTTTTCCCTCCATTCTGATGCTTGGCTGGAACTTCCTCAGGTCTCTTGTCCATATTGAGTTGCAGGCATGTGATTGCTGGATTAGACATTTGCCTTAAGAAGCAGTTGAACAGGTGTATCTAATAAAGTGGCCGGTGAGTGCTTCTTGGCCTGTATCAAAATCTTCTGTCGGTGAACTCTGCCTCATTCTAGCAGTTAGATTAACTATCAGCTTTCCCTCCTTGTAATTTGAACACCTGTTTTCAGTTTCTCACCTGCTGGTGGCAGATGTAACAGGTTTCTGGTATTTTTGTTTGTGCTTTGGGTTTTGTGGCCACAGTCTTTTGACATTTGTCACATCTTGCCTCATTATTGTTTGAGTGTAAAAACAACACCAATGTTCTTTCTGCCAGAGGAGACAGCGCGGTCACACACACCTCCTCCTCCGCGTACCTGCGTTAACGGGAATGCGATGTTTTTTTTTGCGTGCTTGTGTAGAGCGGAAATTAGCAAATTAGGATAACAACCGTAACAACACTTCAATTACTTAGCGAAAAAGACCAACGTAAGTAACTACAGAAATGTAAAAAAACACTTAAATTCTTATTCATACTAGCCCGAACGAGATTAATTGTATAAGTAATTAAGGTTAACCAGATTTAATACTCAGCGGAAATATACAGGGTATGATATTTGGTTATAATCAGCCAGGACAAGTAAAATGTTGGGCTTGTTTTGATCGTTTTCCTGTGAGTTCTTTAGCGATTTATTCCTTGTGGTTAACCGGAGCAATAAGACTCTATGTTTGCTATAGCCAGTGTAAAAAAACATTTTTACACAAATAAAAAATAACACAACCCAAACAAAAGCGGAAACATATCAGTCAGTAAGGTTATGTATCCTGAAATGAGCTATGTATTCAGCCGTCAGGATGGCCGAGCGGTCTAAGGCGCTGCGTTCAGGTCGCAGTCTCCCCTGGAGGCGTGGGTTCGAATCCCACTTCTGACAGCAATCTTTTTTTTTTTTTAACACTGGCCAATTCAGATCGGTTAGGTACACAGTTTAATGTCGTGGTCAGTTCAGTCTAGTCATATGTACTAAAACATTTAGTTACAGTGTACAGTGTACAATTCATGTAATTTATATTACATACACAACAGTTTGTGGACACCCAAAAAAATTACATCCAAGCCATGGGCATTATTATGTAGTTTGTCCCCCACCTTTCTACTACAAAAGCCTTTGTTCTTCTAAAAGGGCTTTCCATTAGATTTTGGAACATGACTGTGACGTTGGCTTCTGATTTTAGGCAGCAAGCTCTGGGTCACTTTTGGAATTCCAGTGCATTTTCAAGGCGTCTGATGGAGTTGAAGTCAAGGTTCTGTGGAAGATAATCTCGGTTCTCAATTGAAGTTGGCAGACCAATTTTCTGTGGACTTTTTTTTAGAGACAGCAAGGCAGAAAGTTGATGAAGTGCCTTATTTGAAGTGGAAACCTCAAAATGTGTCATATTGAGATTCACTGTATTATTCAGTACAACCCATTCTGCTTCCACTGTTTGTCTATGGAGAATCCAGAATTGTATGCTTTATATTCTCAATGTGTTATAAGTGAGTGTTGCTGAGCACAGTAATCCTTTGTCTCTATAGTGTATTTCCTACAGGATGTAATTACTATAATATAAAATAAGAAGAAAGAAAATACAAAACTACTATTAAATAAAACAATAGAAAATTGCTTAATAAAGGAGCGTACTGTATAAACATACTAGCTTTATAATAGTAAATTTTTTCAATGTTTTAACCCAGGGGTATTCCAGTGCCTTTCCTGAAATAAGGACGCAGGCATAATCGTGTCCTTATTTGGAAGCCAGTCCATTGCAGGACAGGCAGTGGATGCTGTTGTATCGCTGGCGAATGATTCCAATACTAAATAATATGAATAAACTCTATTAATACAATCACAGAACAAACATTAACTTTTAAATTTAGAGAGAAATTAGGAATGACCTAATACTGATTTGTTGAAATATTTTAATAGAAAGTTAATACAGTGGTACCTTGGTTCTTGTTCAACTTGGAACTTGTTGAAATCAGTTCTCAACGCATTTTGACTAGAAAAACTTTTTCTTGGTTCTCGTCATTTGTTAATGTGTAATAGGCTCCACTATGATGCAGTGTAGACTATATTGGTCATCGGTTCATGATACATTTAATTTATTATGGATTTATCGGAACATATTCACATCGTAAATCAGGGAGCACCTTTACAATGCAACTCCATTAATGCATATAATGTCTTATACAGTGTGGATTTTCTGGGGGTCTGGAACGGAAGAATGCAATTTTCATTATTCCTTATGGGAAAAATTTGCTTGTTGTTTTCATTACTTGACAAACCTTCTGGAACTAATTAACAACAAGAACCGAGGTACCACTGTATTTGAAAGAGATTTTGAAATTCTGAAATCTTTACAGAAGAGTAAAATATTTTAACCAAAAACAAATGATCAGCTAAGATCGGATAAAAGAAAGGAATAGGACATATTTACGATGTGCAGACATATAGAACATTGTAGAACATTCTAAAGGGTTCACAAAATATCTCCACTGTACTTGAAATGTGCTATTATAATATCATGACACAACAATTAGTTGGGGTTTATTTCAATTGATATTGAGCATTGAGGTGCAATTTATATGGCTCATATTTTGGAGCTTTTAGTTGGCATAGCACTATTGGTGATACAGCAAAGCAAAGCAAACCTGTGGCTTTAGATTTGACTTGGTGAATAATTTCCTTGGCGTATTACTTCAGCTCTTGAAAAACAGCACTGCTTTTGTTGTAAGAATAAAATGGGTCTTTTGTGTAAGCCCGAGGTCCCAGGGTTCAATTCAGTCAGGTATAAGGCAGTTTGCAATAGCAAGAGCTACTGAAGAGGTTCTTATTAATAGGCTGACATTCTGATGGAGGTAAGCAGCTTAAGCCTGTTGGACCAGAGCATGTGGGCCCCGAGATTAAGGCCTCATGAAAGTGACATTCTGCTTTAGACGTATGGAGTAATTGGAGCACCCTTCTCAGTGAAGCTACAGTTCTTTAATTTTATATTTCTTTCACAAACTACCAATGTCCTTCATGTTACTTAAGTTGTTATTGCTACTTGAACATCAACACATGCAAATAAGACACTTACTACTACTCTGCTTTTGCCATCTTGTGTGCTGACTGTATAATGAGAGTATTGTATCATGAGGATGTGACCAAAACATTCATGTAACAAGTGCTATTCATTTAAACCATAAACCAGAAAGCTCCATTTTGCTCTCGCCAAAAGTGTTTTTCCATTAGCCTCAATCCAGAAAGGTCCATGTCCCACATAATGGGCAGTAGTGTTTCTTTATATAGACATGGCTTTCTCTTTGCACCGCTGTTATCAAACCATTGTTGTTCAGTGCTCTCCCTCCTCATAGTGGAGTCATGACAAGCATTAGAAACAATTTGGATAGTCCGTTATTTGCTTGAAGTCTTTCTGGGTTCCTTTGTGACCTACAGACAATTACCCTGATCTTTTTATTGCAATTGAATACAATGGTCTTGCAATTCCTCGTTGGTACTCATCTGTCTGACTGTGGAATTGGGTTGGAGTCCAAAATTTGTAATTCCTTGATTATATCTTTACAGTTATAAGTCTAATCGATAATAAAATATTTTTTTCCTTCCGAATCAAATCCATCTAGATACCAATAGAAAGTGAGATTATATCTTTATAAAAGACAAAAAAAAACCTACATTTCAGAGTTATCCTTTTTTTTATGTCCTCCTGACCTAAACAACCAACGTAAATGTAGACTTGAAAGACGAAGAAAGCTTAAATGCAATGCTGTCCTCTCATGCAATAGGAAACCTAACCACTACTATAAATTCCTGTAATATCTATTTTGTCCAGTACTAACAACTGTCATGCTGATTATATGGTTTTATGATAACCCTGTTAATTAAATGGTTGATCATAACTTGCTTCACACATATTTAAATGTACACAATACAAGCACCCATGCCACAAGTCCGACAATGTACCTGCCATCAACAGGAGAGAATGAGGGGCAAATGGCATCACAACACCATTGACCCTTTACATTCAACATATGGGTATTTGGTGTGAGGTTTGGGTAAGAAATGTGCGCAGTGCAGATATTTGTGCACAGTGATTATTTGATCCTTTCTTTGATTCTAATGTGGCAAGCATTTTGTTTTGGTCCTGTTGTCTATTCGAGATCAGCGGGGAGGATAGCATGCTGAAGAGGAAGCAGTGTGAAATCTGAATATCAGAGATCAGAAGGGCCTACAGTTCCTTCTTCGAGCACATAGGTAAGGATATGGCCATTGGCTAAAAAGCTTCTTGGTTTTCACGCCGTGGAAGGGTGGACAAGAATAGCCTCAGAAAATGTTTCTGATGAATGTCACTGCCTCGAGTGAGCTCTATGTTCTCCTGTTATGGTGCAGAGGCCTTCCTGACCATTTACTGAGATTTCCCCCCAAGCGGCCACATCGAAATAATTGTTCTAAAGACCCCCGTCCACCAGCTGCACACATTGACAAGACCGGAATCTTCTTAAAGTAAAGCTTTCTTGGTCTTCTCCTTAACAATGCTCCATGTTGTCAGTATTCCATTTCAGTTTAATTTGTTTAGGGCATACTCTCAATGTAAGCCAAAAGTAACACCTTTATTATATACAACTGTTATTTGCACCAGATTTAATGTTTATTTTCTGCTTTACCATCATGTCTATTTTAGGGCATAATTTTACTGTATAAGGAAATGACCTGACCATCAATGCCTTGCATTACTTTGTGTGTTGTTTATAGAATGGGGGTCAATTTGAAAGTCATTTTTGAAGTCAATTTGAAGATGAACTGTAATTTTATTTATTTTTTATAGTAGTAATTGTTTTTTAATGTAAGTGTTGCTTTTAAGATATTAAAAGTCTTAATCAAAGATGTAATAATGCCAGGCAAAATGAGGCATAGAGGAGCAGTGATGCACATTCAACAGGATGTCACTATCCTGTTCCCTCTGACTAGGCAGGTGGTCCTCAGAGCCCCTTCAAACCTGACCTCACAAAAATAAATTCGGCAAGCATAGCCCAAGCTACAAACAATGACTGGACAAGAATTTCCTAGGGTATGTGTCTGAAAGGAAAGGGTAATAAGACGCCTTATGGCCTTTGACAGTTTAGGTTTTACTGATGGTTTATTCTTTGATAATGAGGACGTGTAGGCAGGCGTGGGGTTTCTCATGGGTCCACCTATACATATATGAATCCTCTTGAATTAAATTGATATTCTGTGGTAAACCTGAAGATATTGGGTATTTCTTCCAGACAGATAATATTCCCACTTATTTATGATACATATAAAAAAATACTTAATTGTAGTCATTATTTTTTATTTATCTAGTGGTAAGTAATACAAAATGTAGTGCTAAACATATTTTTCTTTATAGTTTTTATAGTTTCTCAATGCCAGTTAAGGATGTATATTGAACAACTGGTTTATTTTCATCACAGAGTCTAATAGACTGTTAGATTAATCCAACCACTTTGTCTTTCTGTTTCCATCTTCCTTAGAAATGGCAATGTAATAGTCCTGAACCTCATTAAGTACGTCTCTTTTACGGAACAGAATAGGTCTTCTCAGGTGCTCAAAGCCTCAGCAGAATTTAATATATCCAGGGTGATTAGTGAAGGCTTTGGTTGTTCTTCCTAGCCTCTCCACGCAGTATTAGCAGTTTGGACCCCTCAGATGAAGGTGGTTTTGACTGAAGTTTTGCCCTGCAGTTGCTGAGAGTCATACCAGCAAAGGATGGTTTCTTTAACTTACTGCCATGATTCTTGACAGAGTGAGTATTTTATTTTCATTTAGTTTGCGCATATTTGAAATGTGCAAGCTTGAAGATCACTCATAACGGGTGGTGAGATGAGTCCTAACGAAGACCTTAAAGAATAGCTATCTTTACTCGTTTCTTCTCTGCAACAATTGTAGCTAAGAACCAAGCTTAATTCGAGTTTTTATACTGAAAGATTTGAAAAAAATCTGAAATGTCTTCTAAAATATGTTACAAACAATCTGTGTCAGAATATCGTTGATATACAAAAACATAAAAAAAAAACCAAATGTCTTATTTTGGAATTTGTTGCTTTTGAGTCTTGGAATTGTTTGAGCTCAGCCTGTTTTGGTCAACAGAATGTGGGGTCACATGTGGGGAACTTGCAGTCTTGAAAGTCTTGGAGGGAAAATTTGATAATTTAGATCAATTAGATACAAATTAGATCAATGTTATTCAGCTTTTTAGGTTTCTGTATCCCATGGCATGAAACAGTTTACAATTTAGATTTTTGTGCCCATGCAGTCTATTGCAGCAGTTTCATATACAGTACACAACTTAAATGGTAATGTATATATGAAACATGCTTAAAGCCTAATATTTATTTACCTGTATCCTGCTGAATGTAGGAATACTTTTTTAAGCCAGATTTTCTTTAAAAGTGGTAACCATTTTTGCAACAATGTCCTTTTAATGTCTGTATTTTTATATCTCAATCTGCCATGCCTGTAACAACTTGAAACAGCCTAAGTCATAAAGAAAAGTTATAGATCAGTTTGGATCTTAGCAAGTTATCTGTAGGTAATCGCTTGTTTCTTCTCTGAAAATGTCAGACTGTAAGCTTTACATATATAAAGTGATTTTCTGTATGTAAGTATACATAAATGCATATGGGCAACTGACATGCAGTCAAAATGGAAGTGCTTTTTTCCCATATTATTGTTAAAGAGCATGCATTGCACATCGAGTGTAAGCCCATCTGGTTTCTTTTGTATTACACGTTTACAGTAATTTTCATCCAGAAAGTCATAAACAAGTGATCCTCTAGTGTGAGATTGTTTTTCAGTAATTTCTTAAACTGGTTTTTGAATGGCCTTTGGACCAAAACTCAGTTGCCTTTCCAATCATAAGGACCCTACTCTGTGAGTCAAGAGAAATCATCAATGTGCAGAGCTGTAGATTTTATACTTATATATACTTGTATACCTATTAAAAGCAGGTATGTACTTGTACTTGTATGTATGATACATTTACTCCATTCTTTGAGGAAGCTCCAGTGAAAATTTTCTCCTTGCTATTTATATTTACCAATGGCATGCTGTTCATATTTGCGGTTACACAGATTTGTTTTGTGTGGTCGAAGTGGTGGAATTGATTATATAATAAATCTAATCAATTTCATCAATCATAAATACGATCAGAGATGATTAAATAAACGAATACATTTTAGGCAGTTAAGCCTTAACTTTTGAGTCTTTTATGCCTAAAAGCACCTGCAAAATGACTAAACATACAATGGTTACCCTCTATTGTTTAAATTAGTATACAGAAAATTAACAAATGTTCAGTATTTCAGTGTTTTGTGCCTTACAGCAATATGCTTATTCTTTGAGATCTGATATGTATTTGCAGCAGTCTTGGCCTGTGCACATTCTGTTTCACTTTTAACGTAAGCTCTTTAAGTCAGACAAAGCTGCAGGTCTGCTCTCTTTAGCCAGTGTCACATTTAGCCTTGTGTCTCTGATAGCTATAAGTGGCTCGGCTGTAGCTCACAAATAATTTGTCAGGTAATACATTAATAAGATTTGAAAGTATAATAGGATAATTTGAAAATGTAAATCTAAATACTTTATTTCCTTTGTATTGACTGTGCAAAATTCCTTTGATGATTTCCTTGTGGGGTTTGGAACGTATATTCAATATATTTTGTATAGTCACTGCAGACAAGAATATATTGTATTGTGGAAATTTTGTACATTTTACACTTTTGTATGGATGGACATTTTGTTATTTTGTAATCATTGTTCTTTCTTAGATATTTATATTTATACATGACTTTTTATGAAGGGATCATGATAACCTTTCTCTTTTTGGATTATCCAAAAAGAGATGTTTGGTTTTTAGTTTGCCCTGATCACAGAATGCTGATTTAAAAATGGAAAGCATTTTCAGTTTATATAAGTGCTAGCCAGACTTATCCGAACATAATCTCATTAGCCTTGAAGGTGTTGCGTCAGGATACACCTTTCAAGTACCATGTACTTAAAAAAAAAAAATCTGATATTGTGTTCTGATAAATCTGATAAATGATGTTACATGCATGTTGGTTGTTGGTATTGACCTTTAATTCACAAAAACATAATTACTTAATCTGTTGGGTTATGTTTCCAGTGTCAGTGGAGCCTGAAAAGCTTTGGATGTGACAGACAACGCTAACTCGTCTCCCCCCAAATACTGATGGACTAAAATGGTCTCCCACAGGCACAGCTTTCAGTGCTTTGATGCTGTTATGGACAAGCCCTCTTTAGCCTTTGGGCATTGCTGTGCATCACCTCGAAGTAGCTCTCATCCTGTGGAGCTGCTGGAAAATCGTGAATGCTCTCTGTGTACCGAATCCAAGCAGGCCAAGTCAATGATCTCAGAGGCCCAAGGGACTCAGTCCATGCCATGGTACCAACCTCAAACTCAGAACCACCAGCATATACACAGGAGGCCCATGCGACCAGACGGAGATCCAGCAGAAGGTGTACCGCACCATCACCAGCATCATAGGCACTCTAAGAGGATAGTGCTTGTGAAGAATAGCAACCCATCCATACAGAAGACGATTATGCTACGCCACACACATGTACGCAGCCTCGGTGTGTTTATGGATGATGTATCTGAACTTATGCAGTGTCTCATCAGGAAGTTGTACACTCTAGATGGTCACAAGGTAAGAGCCGTCCTTAGTTGCTTAATACCGTATTACCTGTTTGACAGTAATATGCAGTCTTGGAGCAGAGGCTTTGGCAACTTCTTATCATGTAGAAAACCTACATGGTTTGTAAATTGTCTACACATTTTGACCAGAAGTGCTTCAATTGCTGTAGGATTAGACATGCCCTGAGCTGTGGTGGAGGAAACCTCTGTTACATAGATCCCTCTAGTGGTGAAAACAATAAATGTTATTTAAATTTTAAACATTTCATTCATTCATTTTCAGACCCACTTAATCCACTTCATCCAGATCCAGAGCCTAACTGGCAGCACAGAGCGCAAGACCATCACTAGACAGAAAGACAGACAGACAGACAGACAGACAGACACACACACACACACACACACACACACACACACTAGAAACTTCACATAGGCAGAGTCCAGGTCAAGAATTGACCCAGGAATTTCTGGAGCTGTGAGGTGACAGTGATAGCCACCGGTTGTATTTATTTTTTATTTTATATATGTTTGTACACCTAAAGCAGATTTGATTGTCTTTATTTTTTTCATTTGACTGAAGTACAGTGGTTTTACTGACAGGTCAAAGTGTCCCAAATTTGTCTGATTCACTTGATCAGCCACTGTTTTACTGCAGCTAGACATTAATAAGTCAGCAGACAGGAGGGCCAAATACTCTAAATCAGTAAATCAGTTGTCCAGTTCTCAAAGTGGGTGGCCTGGAGCTATTGCTAGGTACACCAGCACCCTCATGTTACTATTAGATAATACTGAATCATATATTAGACAGACTGCTGCCCAGTTAAGTAGGGAATGCTTGGTAGCTTATAATACAGAATATGTCTGTAGCAGATCCAGGCTTTTCCTGCTCATTAGAAATGAACTCACCCGGCCTTTCCTTGGCATTGCAGGCCTTTGTAGTTCTGGCACTAGTATGTACTTCCCAGAGAAAACATGCATACACCCTGTACAGGGGAATGATTGGCCCAAATATGCCATTGGGACAGCATTGCAGCACATTTTATGAGGACAAGGTCTACAACTTTGTTGACAGTAGTTAAATAGCTAAGCTTATTGGAGAACGAGAAATGGCAGAATAAAGTGAAAACAATAGGTCTGACCATTCAGCTGTATCGCTCTAGCTAGAGCTTCATCTGTACCTGAAGGATATAATTTAATAATTATACTCTAGTTTTTGTTGTGTTTAATTTTTTTCTAAAATTATTTAGCATTACTAAATGCAACAACTTGTACTGCATATGAACAGTACAAACTGCAGTTTTACTATACAGTCGAACACTACTGCCCAAACGTTCATCATTCATTCATTTTCTTATCCGCTTAATCCTTCTCAGGGTCTTGGGAAAGCCGGTGTCAAGCTGGCAACACAGTGTGCAAGACAGGAACAACCCTAGACAGGGCACCAATCCATCGTAGGGCACACACACTCACACACTCCTACACACACTCACACACTAAGGGGTACTTCAGAAACACCAATTAACCTAACACGCATATCTTTGGGATTTGGGAGGAAATTGGAATATGTCAAGATACGGGGAGGACATGCAAATTCCACACAGCAGGAGTGCGAGGTTGAGATTGAACCGGGGCCTCTAACTCTTTAGAGATGATTTGTAGCCTTTTCCAGCTTTGTAAGCATCAATAACTCTTTTTCTGAGCTACACAGACATATTCTTTGTTTGTGCCCTGATGCACTTCCACAAACGTGTTGTGAAGATCAGATATTAATAAATGTAAAATGACCTTTAGGGGTCAGTTGTTCTCTACTGTTTTTAAGAAATCACTCTGCATTGTTTCATAATCCACATGCACTATCCACCAGCCCTTCAGTTAACCACTCGTGACAGTGGTGTTCGTTGTGTGTCTTTGTGATTTTCAGCTTTGTTTATTTTTAGGACATTTAATTCCTGAGATTTTTTTTTTTTCAATTTCAGGTAGCATTAAGGGATAATCCTGTTTAAAATCGTATTACACTTTCTGATCTTCCAAAAGCAAGGATGAATTTCAGCAAATTTTTTATGTCATTATGACATATAATGTCAGAGGATACAGTCGTATGAAAATGTCACGCCCACCGGCCGCCCGGCTCGCTGCACCGGTTGATCACGCGCACCTGTTCTTCATTTCCCTCGTCATTCCCTTCACTATATAACCCTCACGTTGTTCTCACTCCTCGTGTTTCCACAATGTACCCACCTTGTCTCACCACCCTGTCTGTTTCATGTTTAAATAAAACCACCTTACCTGTCAGTGGCTCGCGTATGTCTCCTGCGTCCGTGCCGGCACCCGGCGTCACAGTTGGAAACACCGTATGGAGACAGCGGCTACTGGCTCTGGCCAAGCCCACCGAATGAGGTGGGCTCGCCAACTTCCGTGCCCGGCTTGGGGAGGCGGCTCAGGACGCGGAGGTTCGTTCCCGTGGATTTCGATGCGCTTATCCTCTCGCTAAAGGGCTCGCCCTGCGTCTCTCGAAGCGCTGCCCTCCCGCGCCGCGGATCTCACCGCCCCCGTTCAGCCCCTGTCGGCGACCCCGCGCTCCAGGCCCTCCCTTCGTCGACTCCGATCTCCATCCTCCCGTCGGCTACTCCCGATCGCCACCTTCCCCGCGACCCCGCTCGCCAGCCTTCGTCGGCGCCCGCTCGCCAGCCTGCCCTCGGCGACCCCGCTCGCCAGCCTGCCCTCGGCGACCCCGATCGCCAGCCTGCCCTCAGGACCCCGATCGCCAGTCTGCCCTCCCCCGCGACGCCGATCGCGGTCTCCATCCGGAAACCTCACTCGCCGGCGTCAGCCGTAAGCCTCACTCGCCGGCGTCCATCCTGAAGCCTCGCTCGCCGGCGTCCAGCCGGAAGCTCGCTCGCCGGCGTCCAGCCGGAGCCCTCTCTCCGCCCGGCGTCCAGCCGGAGCCCTCGCTCGCCGGCGTCCAGCCGGAGCCCTCGCTCCGCCGTCGTTCCCAGCCGGCCGCCCTCGCTCGCCTGCGCCAAGCCCTGCGCCCTCGCTCTCCGGCTTCCTTTTTTCTTCCCCCCCGCTCTCCCGCCTCCGGAAACCCCCGGACTCGGAACCACGCGCGGGATGCTCGTTTGAGTCCTAGCTCGACCCGGACTCCGTGGGGGGGGGCCTGGTCCCGCCCACCGGCCGCCGGCTCGCTGCACCGGTTTGATCACGCGCACCTGTTCTTCATTTCCCTCGTCATCCCTGCACTGATATAACCCTCACGTTGTTCTCACTCCTCGTGTTTTCCACAATGTTTACCCACCTTGTCCTCACCACCCTGTCTGTTTCATGTTAAAGAAAACCACTACCGTCAGTGGCTCGCGTATGTCTCCTGCTTCCGTGCCCCCCCCGGCAACCCGGCGTCACAGAAAAGTTTTGGGCACCCCATAATTTTCATGATTTTAGTTTATAAATCATCGGTTGTCCAGATCAGCAACTTAGTTAAATATATCATATAGCAGATGAACACAGTGATATTTGAGAAGTGAAATGAAGTTTATAGGATTTACAGAAAGTGTGCAGTAATTATTCAAACAAAATTAGGCAGGTGCATAAATTTGGGCACCCCAACAGAAAAATTCCATCAATATCTAGTAGATCCACCTTTTGTAGAAATAACAGCCTCTAAACGCTTCCTACAGCTTTCAGTCTGGGTTCTGGTTGAAGGTGCTTTGGACCATTCTTCTATAGAAAACATCTCCAGTTCAGTCAGGTTTGATGGTTTCCGAGCATGGACAGCCCACTTTAAATCACAACACAGATTTTCAGTAATATTCATGTCTGGGGACTGAGATGGCCATTCCAGAACGTTGTACTGGTTCCTCTGCATGAATGCCTTGGTAGATTTTGAGCAGGGTTTGGGGTCGTTGGCCTCGGTGCAAGTTCAACTTTGTCACTGATTCTTGAACATTGTTCTCAAGAGTCTGCTGATATTAACTGGAATCCATGCGACCCTCAAGATTGCCTGTACCTGCACTGGCCACACAGCCCCACAGCATGATGGAACCACCACCAAATTTTACTGTGGGTAGCAAGTGTTTGTCTTGGGAATGCTGTGTTCTTTTTCCACCATGCATATCGCTTATTGTTATGTCCAAATAACTCCATTTTAGTTTCATCAGTACACTGCACTTTATTCCAAAATGAAGCTGGATTGTCCAAATGTGCTGTAGCACACCTCAAGTGACTCTGTTTGTGGCGTGTCTGCAGAAAAGGCTTCTTCTGCATTACTCTCCCATACAGCCTCTCCTTGTGCAAACTGCTCTGAATAGTTGAACGATGCACAGTGACACCATCTGCAGCAAGATGAGGTTGTAGGTGTTTGGACCTGGTCTGTGGCTTGACTATGACTGTTCTCACCATCCTTTGCATCTGCCTATCTGAGATTTTTCTTGGTCTGCCACTTCGGGAGTTCCTTAACTAGAACTGTGCCTGTGGTCTTCCATTGCCTCACTGTTCCTCACAGTGGAACTGACAGCTTTGAAATCACTCTTCAGAGAAATCAAAGAGGAGAGAACCTTCCAATTGGCCACCTTAACACTTTCTCATAGTTTGGATTTCACTTGTGTATGTAGATCAAGGTCAATGAGCTTACAAAACAATTTTGTGTTCCAATAATTTGGTGCTAAAGGTATTCAATACAAGGTGCCCAAATTATGCACCTGCCTAATTTTGTTTGAATAATTACTGCACACTTTCTGTAAACCTATAAACTTAATTTCCACTTCTCAAAATCACGGTGTTTTCATCTGCTATATGATATATTACCTGAAATTGCTGAGCTGGACAAACATGATTTATAAACTAAAATCATGAAAATTCTCAGGGGTGCCAAACTTTTTCATACACTGTAAATAATACATATATACAGTGGGGCAAAAAGTATTTACGTCAGTCAGTGATTGTTGAAGTTCTCCTACTTAGAAATATGATAGAAGGTTCTGTAATTTTTCATCATAGTCACTTCGACTAGAGACAAAATGAGAAAAACAATCCAGAGAATCTCATTGAAGGATTAAAAAAAATTTCATTGTATATAATGGTGAAATAGTATTTGGTCAACACAAACAACAAGATTTCTCACAGACCTGTACTTCTTTTCTTTAAGTAAGCTCTTCTCTCCTCCACTTGTTACCTTTATTAATGGCAACCGGTTTGACCTCGTTATTTGTATCAAGGGACACCTGTCCAGCAGCCATCAAACTCCTCAGACTCCAAACTCTTTTGAAGGACACCAGGAAGAAATTGTAGACCTGCACCAGGCTGTGAAGAGTGAATCTACAACAGTCAAGCAGGTTTGGTGTGAATAAATCAAACTGTGGGAGAATTGTACAAACATGGAAGACATACAAGCCCTTTGTAATTCGATCTGGGGCCCCACGCAAGATCTCTCCCATGGGGTAAAAATGATCATGAGGACGGTGAGCAAAATCCCAGATACCGGGGGGACCTGATGAAATGACTTGCCGAGAGCTTAGACCACAGTCCACAAATGCTACCATCAGGAACACACTCCGCCGCGAGGGAACTCAGGATCCTGCATTCCAGAGCGTGTCCCCCTGCTTATGGCAGTACATGTCCAGTCCAGTCGAAGCTTGCCAGAGAGCAAATGGATGATCCGAGAGGATGTGTGCAGAATATCATGTGTTCAGATTGAAACCAAAATAGAACTTTTGTTAAAAACTCAACTCATCGATGTTTGGAGGCAGAAGAGAGTGCCCATCCCAAGAACACCATACCTACTGAGAAGCTGGGGTGGAAAAATCCTGCTTTGGGGCTGTTTTTTCCTGCAGAGGGGACCAGGACGACTGGATCCGTTTTAAGGGAAGAATGAATAGGGGTCATGTATCGTGAGATTTTAATCCAAAACTTCCCTTCTATCCGTGAAGAACTTGAAGATGGAACAAAACTGGGTCTTCACATGAAATGATCCCCAAACACACCACTCGGGCCTGAAGGTGTGGCTCGTACAAAGCATTTTCAAGCTCCTGGAGTGGCCTAGTCAGTCCTCCAACCTCAACCCCATAGAAAATTTGTGGAGGGGTTGAAAGTCCGTGTTTGCCCAGCGACGCCCCAAAACATCACTGCTCTAGAGAATCTGCATGGAGGAATGGGCCAAAATACCAGCTAGTGTGTGCAACCTGATGAAGACTTACAGGAAACGTTTGACCTCTGTCATTGCCAACAAAGGTTATGTTACAAAGTATTGAGTTGAACTTTTGTTATTGACCAAATACTTATTTTCCACCATAATTACAATTAAATACAATTAAATTCTTTAAAAATCCTACAATGTTATTTCCAGGATTTTTTTTCCTCATTGTTTCTCTCATAGTTGAAGTGTATCTATGATGAAAATTACAGACCTCTCTCATCTTTCTAATAGGAGAACTTGCAGTGGCTGACTCAATACTTTTTTGCCCCACTGTAAATGATGTAGCGTATGAGTATTGTATACATACATTATGTTTTGTGTGAAAGACTACTTATTATAAAATATAAAATAAATGTTAAGATATGAAGGTATGCACTGTTTAATGACCTCATTATGTTCTGTGAAACAGGAGGTTGACAGAAATGTTAGTAGACTGGACATTACCATAGTCACATAGTCTTTTTGTTCTACTGTAATGTAAATATAAAGGGTATTTTTACAATAAATCTGCATACAAATTATACATAAATGCATCAGAGTTACCACTGAAAACACAAGTGAGTGATGAGCAATCAAAACGACCGATGCTTTTGTTACAAACAACGCAAAAGATCAACCAGATAAAACAAAGACTCATCGATTTGAATATGAACCAGTTTATATACCGTAGTTATAGGTTGGAGAGAATATACAGGTAGTGGGGGAACAAACTAAGGAGTACTATTTACAATAGAACAGGCACACACACACTTTCAAACACCATTTACATCTTATTACAAATAAGTAGAGGAAAGTCATCTACACAAACACAAGTTAGAGCAGTCTCTAGTCCAAACGAGACCTAACGAGCAAACAAGAACACATCACTGGTTACTTGCACACACAAACACACAAATTAATTCCTGCCTCTGCTCATGGATCCACAGTGTTGAGCTCACTGTGTTGAATGGCCATTAACGGCCACAACGTCCAGAGTTAAAAGAGAGATTTTGATTTTCTAGTACAATTTTATTACTTATTTGTTAAAGTGAACGGACATGGAGTGGATGGTTGTTAAAGGGTGCTTACCTGTAGATGTTTTTGTTTATTTCTGACCAATTCTGGTATTAGTCAATTGTTTGTATACAATAGGAATACATTTCAATGTAATCCAAGACTAAGATTAATCTGTGTTTGGGGAGCTTCCCAATTATGTTTTATAGCTTAAGATTGGTTATAACTTTCTTCCCATTTCACAATTTTTAGCTTTATTTGTATGTCTTGTATGTGTTTGTAATATACAAAGTTCTGCACTCTGTTTCAGATTGACAGCATTCAGAGTCTCTTACAGTGCCCCAGTATCTTGGTTTGTGTCGGCTGTGAACCATTCCACCCACTTTCAGTGGACAGCTTCCAGAAAAAATCTGATGATAAACTCCCAAAATTGGTCTTAAAATCACAGTCCACCACTGGCAATGAGGATCAAGGATGCAAAAACAATGGTGTGTGTTTCCATGCTAATTTTTTTTATCTTAATTACTTAAGAAACCCTCCCAAATACGATAAAATGAGTATTCAATCCAACATAACCCCTTCCTACTTACCTTTATACCAATTAGCCATAAACCACCTGCCTAATATTGTGTAGGGCTTCTCATGCCACCAAGGGTCTGACCCATCAAGGCATGGACTCCACATGGTGTCCTGTTGTATCTGGCACCAAGATGTTAGCAATGGAGCCTTTAAGTCCTGGAAATGTGGAAGTGGGGCCTCCATGGATTGGACTTTTTTGTATAGCACGTGATCAGATTACGATCTGGGGAATTTGGAGGCCAGGAGAACACCTTAAACTATTTGCCTTGTTTGTCAAATCATTCCTGAACAATATTTGCAGTGTGCAGTGCACATTAACCTGCTGAAAGAGACCATCGTCACTTGGCAATACTGTTGCCATGAAGGGGGTACTTGGTCTGCATCAATGTTTAGGTGGGTGGTATGTGTCAAAGGAACACACACATGAATGCCAGGACTTAAGGTTTCCCAGTGCATCACATTGTCTGTGTTATTCAATTCACCTGTCAGTGTTTTTGTATTGTGGCTGACTGGCATATCTTCGTATTTGTGCTGTTATGTAGGAACCTTTGGACTGAAAACAAAGAAAACGGTTCCACCCAGAGAAACAAATTCTTTTCCTAAAGCAAGAGAGAATATGATGGATGATGACATTGAGAAGCGGATACTTGTCAATAAAGATGGCAGCTTGTCAATGGAGATGAAAGTGCGCTTTCGACTGCTGAACAATGAGACACTGCAATGCTCCACAGAGATCAAGAAATCATCAGGGAATTTTAATACAGGACATGACAATGGCTTCTGCTTCCAACACAACAACAGCGAGAGTTTCTCAGAGGCAGAGTCAATTTCTGCAGGTGAAGCTGATCATACTTACATTACCAAACGTTACCAAAAGCATATGGAAAATCCTCACTTCTGCACTCACTGCAAAGACTATGACACTTGGAAAAATCCAGTCCTTGTTGAGGAAGGACCTGTAAGACACATTAAGTCATCCAGTTCAAGTGCATCCTCAAATAGAATAAAATACAAAAAGGCATCTGTCGAGAGTATGCGTACTATGTCCAGCGAAGAATGCACTGAGCAAATAGTTGAAAAGGCAACATGCATACAGCACACTGTTGGGGAGGAAGGCAACACCACAGTTGCATACTGTAACATTAGTCGTTGTAGTAGTCGTACCGAAGTATCTCAAGTGTCTGAAAGGACAAAGAATGACGACCTCCCTGAACACAAGTGTGGAGATGGCGATAGAACAGGGTCATTCATTAATGATGGGAAAATAGCTATTCACCCTGAAGACTTTCAAAATCAGTTGAGTGTGCAACTTACACAGGTTCCAGTGGTGGAGAAGCATGTTTCGGTTGAAACAAATTCCTCTCAAGTTTTGTCCTCCCTAAATAAGAATAAAGACGCTGGTCTTCCTTCAAGTGACTCAGAATCATCTAAGAGTAATAATCAGGAGAATGAAAAACAAAACAGGGATCCTAAATCAAGTCCATGTGGTTGCACACCCTGTAAGTCTCCTGAATTCACAGTGCAATCATTATCACCTAGGACAACAAGCCCAGCTTCAGTGAAATCCAAAACCTCCAGGAAAAAGATAATCTCAGCAGCACAGGAAAATGCAGTCCAAGACATGAGCGACACAGCATCTAGTCCCAGCCACTGTCAATACAGAGAATTGAAGGATGAGGATGTGCAGGTAAGGAATGTCTTATGTAAAAATGATATCCAAAATACAGTTTTCTCAAACACTTATACTGATCTCTCTGAGCCTATTGTAGTAAATTAAAATATATCAACTGTTTATGTTTTGTCTGAACAGGAATATGAAGATACTAAAGCAAGAAATTCTGAAATAGCTGGAAATTCACTTCAACAAGACAATATTGAATCAATTGCCAGTGCAATATCTGCTAGATCAAATACATCTAAGGAATCTGCCAAACTAGAAAGCAGAGCTTTTGATCCATCCATTGTCAGTCCTGAAGAAAGAGCACCAAGCACCATGTCAGATAGGTCAAATGTCTCAGCCAGATCTAGACAGGAGATCTTGTCTGATGTGGCACCTACAGAAACAATGGAAGCTAATTTACAAGCAGAGGAAAGCCAACCCAGTGTTATGACCATAAATACCATCACTTCTTCATTAGCAAGGCAGCCAGGACTTTCACCATTTCCAGCTGATGAGTGTACTGAAATAGAAGACCAAACAGAAGAGAGAATTTCTAGTGCACTCTCAACAGTATCAAGATCTTGCTCATCAAAAATTTCAGAACTGGATGCCCCTGAGTTGAGAGAAGAG
Organism: Ancistrus triradiatus; assembly: GCA_025084515.1. Classification (NCBI taxonomy): domain Eukaryota; kingdom Metazoa; phylum Chordata; class Actinopteri; order Siluriformes; family Loricariidae; genus Ancistrus; species Ancistrus triradiatus. The sequence goes on from JAJAGP010002573.1 coordinate 83,144, forward strand.
GAAGACCAAGTAGAAGACAGACCACCTAGTACTATGTCTGTAAATACTAATATTTCAGAGGCAACTCCTGTACAATTTGTAAAAATAAATTCACCACACAGAGCAACAAGTGCTACACCAACCAAGTCTAATGCCTCAGTCAAATCAAATAAGTCAAAAACTTCACCTGAGACATTTAATAAAACAGAACCGCGAATATCAAGTGCAATGTCTGTGAAATCTGATATCTCTGTAATATCTAAAACATCAAATATTTCAGAGATTAACCCAGAAGATGAAATCGAGGAACAAGCCACAACTGCAAAGACAAAGCAACTACAAGAACCAGAAATAACAAGTGCCATGTCTACTGTATTCGTGGATTTTGAAACATCTAAAAAATGCAAACATGCTGAGATGCCAGTGGACAAGTCTTCTGATTTTGACAAGTCTGAAGAGCGTGCTTCCAGTGCTATGTCTGAAAAGTCAAATAGCACAATGAAAGCAAATACGTCCAAAATATCCGCATTTGCTGTGGAACAAGCTACAGAATCTGACCATGTAAACACTTCTAAGTCTAGTCAGTCTACAAAGTCAAAACACTCTACACTGTCTATTTTGACCAAAGAACCTACAGGGTCAGCGCTTCAAATAGGAAAGCAATCTCCTAGTACACTGTCAATTACATCTGACAAGTCAAACAGATCAAATCTATCAGAAAACACAGATGATGAATCTGAAGATCCAGAGGAACAATCTCCAGGTGTTTTGTCATTTAAATCTAATGTCACCGAAAGATCCATGAAGTCTGAAGTCTCAGAATTTACATATGATGAGTCTGAAGTCATGGAGGGACAAAACAAAAAACGAGCAGAAAGTCCTATGTCAGATAAATCCCACATTTCAACAGGGGTTATAAATTTAAATGGGTCCGTTTCTGAAACATTTGAAAATCTTGTGGAATGGACAGATTCTGCTAAATGTTATTACACAGAAAATAAAGACAGACCATTAAGTGTTTTGTCAACAAAATCTAATAAGTCTAATAAATCTGACACATCTGTGAAGTCTAAAGAATCAAAAGTATCAACCCAAAAGTATGAATGTGTTGATGAACTCACAAGAAGAAGAACAAAAAGTGCTTTATCTTATAGATCCAATGTTTCAGGAAGATCTGAAAGTCCAGAGGTTTCAGAGATTGCCATTTGCAAACCTTCAGAGGAAGGAGCAAGAGCTTCAAGTACAACATCATTAAAATCAAACACCTCAAGACAGTCTAAACGGTCAGCTGTTTCTGAGGCTACAGACACAAAAATAGATTTGAGAAAAAGAAAGGAAAGACCCACAAGTGCAATGTCTGCCAAATCTAGTGTGTCCAAGATGTCTGAAAAAAGCAGTGTTTTAGAGGAAGTTTATTTATCAGCACAGGATAGTGAGCAACCAGAGGAGAGACCAGCAAGTACTGTGTCCAAAACCTCAGCTAAATCTAAAAAGTCAATCCTTCCTGAAAATGAGGAAGCACAAGCAAAGCAGACTGATCAAAGACCACAAAGTGTAATGTCAGCAGTATCCAGTGTTTCAGCCCGATCTACAAAGTCAAGAGCCGAAGAGACCAGCAGGCAAGGAACTAATGATGAGAATTACAAGGAAAGAGCCCAGAGTGTCATTTCATGTAAAACCACTCTTTCTGATAGATCTAACAAATCAAAATCTTCAGCCACAACAACCCAAAAGACTGCTGTGGTAGATGATATTGCACAGGAACAGCAAAGTACAGCTGATCCCAATGGGATAACATCAGAAGCAGTGCTTAAAAGAACACATAAACACAGAAATGAGAGCAGTTCTTCAAGTACTGTGTCTGCTAAGCAGCCAGCAGCAGATGGACAACCCCAGGAGAAAGCACCAACTTCTGTGACAGAAGTTGCAAAACTGAAAATCTCAGAGACTGATGATTACAAACCTAACAGTGAAAAAAATCACAACGTTGCTTCATTTAAACCACCGCCCAACTCAAAACTGTCTGTGACATCTACGAGGTCTGAATCATTTGAAACTTCCCCTTCAAGTGAAATTGAAAATCAAGAGGCAGAGAAAACCCCAAGCACATCTGCAAAATCAAATACAAATAAGAAGTCCACGGTTTCATATAAAAGCTACAAAGAAGATAATGAAGCAAAAGAGGAGAATTTGGAAGAAAGATCTGCAAGCGCAGTTTCTATTAAATCTAACAATTCAGCCAGATCAAAAGGATCAAATTTTCAATCTAAGCAAGCAGCAGAATACAAAGAAGAAGTGGAGAAAATAGCTCTTAGTCCTATTTCCGTTAAATCAAGTACTTCAGCCAAACAAGAAACATCACACATTTCTAAAACATCAGTTGGTTCAGATATTGACCATGACAAGAGGAAGCTTGAGGAAGCTGGAGAAATGAAGGCAGAAGGGAGAGGATCTAGTTCCATGTCTGTTAAATCCAATGCATCCAGTAGATCACTAAAGTCAAAGAGTACTAAAATTGAAGATTTAAATGAAAGGTCTACTAGTTCCCTGTCTACTAAGTCAAAGAGATCTGTAAAATCTAAGGAACTGCAAAATGCTGATATGGCAAAAGAGAAAGAGGACAGAGAAAGCAACCTCGAAAATAAATCAGACACCAGTGGTAAGAGAGTAAAATGTGTATTATTAGACAATGAGTCAAATCCTTTAAAATGTCTTTGCAGCGACTTAAAGCCATCAGCAACCATGGCAGAAAACTCAAAAAATGATGCTGGCTGTGAGAGGGCTGACAGTGCTTTGTCTAAAAGGTCCAATACATCTGTGAAGTCCAACACCACTTCAGTTCACAGCAATTCTGAAGGGGTATTCACTCCAGCTAGTGCTTCAGTTTCCATTGGGGTTGTAGAGGAATATGATATTGATGAGGAAGGTAGCGTGTCTTTGGCCTCCGTACACTCAAAATCACAAAGTGGTGTTTGTTGTGAGGATTCCTTAAATATTACTGAAATAACAAATCAACAGGGCACAGAAACGCCGGATGACAGACCTAAAAGTTCTTTGACAGCAAAAACAAGTGTCTCAGACAAATCCAGACTGTCTAAGAGTGCTCAAAGTGGCAATGATGATGAGACGGCAAGCAATAAGTCTGTAACGAAGAAATTAACTAAATCTGATTGCCACAGAAGTGTTAGTAGTTCAACGGGACGGATATCTCCAAGCAGAGAAATTGAAGTTTCCTCCCCAAGGGATGCGTTACATAGGAACCAAGAGTCATCTAAAGTTTCTGATATCACAAAGTCTTCACGTCTCAGTCTGAGCAGTAACTCTGCTCATTCAGATTTAGGAACATCCAGAACTAAACAGAGCAAATCATCAGCTTCACATAAAAGACCAAAAAGTAATGCATCTAATACGTCATATCATTTGGAAGTAAAAGGACAAAGAAGTAATGCTAATGCTAAAAGCAACACATGTGTACAATCAAAAAGACCAAACAACACAAATAATGAAAACGAGTCAACAAGGCCTCAGTCATCAGACATATCTGTGAGCTCAGAGAATCAACCTATATCTAGGCTTTCTGAATCCTTTAACAAATCCAAAGAATGTGCAATTGTTCTTAGTGGTTTTAACAATCCAGAATTGTCTCAGTCTGTTTCAACATTGGAGTCTTCATGTGAAAATGGCAAGAATTTGACTACAACAGAGGATTTTAAGCTACATTTTAAGACATGTAATGGGCCTTCTGATGCTATAGATTGTAGTAAGATTGTCAAAGATAATAACAGCGAAAGCAGCAGTAAATCAGAGCTTAGAAAAACAGATGAGTCTTTACAACAATCAGTCAATAATGATTTAACTGAATTAGTCCCATCTATCTTACCAAGCACTTCTCCAACTGAGGTAGTGAATGAGTGGTTGAAGAACATTCCATTGGACAGTGCTTTATATGATGCTGGAGATGAATTTCATGAAAACTATGAAGACGTAGGAGAGTACCAAAGAAGTAGACTACCAAACATGTCAGGAAAGGTGACACAAAATGGAAGTGAAACAGAGGTTGATGCAGCTGTGCTTGAGACAGGAATTGAAGAAACTGGTAGCAAAGGAACCAAAGTAGAAGATATGTGGTGGAAAGCTGAGAAAGAACATACAACTAAGAAAAACTACCAACCTGAAATAGATGCTTTTCCAAGTAGTGTTCCTTCTTCTGTCAAGGTTATGAGAGTTTTGCTGAGTCCCAGTCTTGACAGGTGCAACAGTTTACCAGAGGTTCTTCTGTATATGGACAAAAGCTTAGCACCTCAGCAAGGGGATTCTTAGACTGCCTTGTAAACCTACGGTTGTTAGACGTTAATCCCAGTGATATGAATGAAAAATACAAAGACCTCATGAACATGCTCCAGTCTCTTTGGCTTTGTGGGCCACATGACACTGAGACATTCACACATCAACAGCCCATAGATGATGAATTTAAGGCTAATTCATCCTCAGGGATAAATAACAATAGCACCACTGGCTCTGGGAATAAATCCAAAACCAATGGAGAGGGTTGTGAGTTAGGCCGTGAGTTCATAGCGAATGTACAAGAACTTGATGGAAGAAAGGGAGAGGAAGCTTTCAAAGGGGTAGAAACAAAATCTGACTCAGCAACACCGGATATTGCAAGTCGAGTCCAGTGGACACCAGAGAATGAGCCAGAGTTTTCTTCATCAAGCAAAAGCTGTGAAAATGACAGTAATGCTAAGCAAGAGCTAAATGATCAGAAAGAAGACAAAAGCTCAGGAACTCCAATATCAGAGCAGAAGAATCACATAATGAAAAAGGTTTCTCAAGATCCCGATCCGCTCTGGGTACTAAATTTGTTAAATAAAATAGAAAAGCAGTTTATGACACATTATGTCACTGCAATGACTGAATTTAAGGCCCGATGGAAGTTAGATGACAGTGAACAAATTGACATCATGATTAGTGAATTAAGGGATGAAGTCCATAAGAGGATACAGTCAAGCATAAACAATGAACTCAAGAAAATTCAGGGACGTGCAGGAAGACCTAGACCACCAAAGGATGCCATGACACGCGAGTCAACTGCTCAGACAGAGCAAAGACGTAGACGCCTAAATGTAATGCGCAACCAATCTACTCAACCAGCAAAAACTGATGATGATTACACAGGAACAGGGACTGATTTTAGTGATCAGCGCAGTGATGATGAATACTGCCCATGTGACACATGCATAAAAAAGAGAATGGAAACAAGGTCAGTGATGCCAGTGAAGGTCTTAAACTCTGCTCCAGTAATGATGAACTTTGATTTGAGAAAAATATTGCATTTAAAAAGTGAATCTCCAACAAATAACAAAGAAAATAGGAAGAAACCTGAAAATCAGGAACAAAACTCAAACTTTGGAAATCTGACTGAAAATGTTGAGCCTTCAAAATTGTTTGATGATGCTTCTGAGAATGAGAACAACACTTTGTTATTAAATTATACTGACAATATGAAGACAGTAACCGCATATACAATCAGTGAAGAGGAAGATAAGTTGACTGCACCAGTTGGTGAGAACACAGGTTATGTAGAGGAAGTTTGTGATGAATTGGATGAGGGAAATGTGTCTGGGCAATGTGAAACTGAAGGAGAAAAGCAGGCAACAAATGTAGAAACAGTAGACAAAAATAATACAGTTGGAGACCGAGAAGCTGCTAAAGATAAAAGTATGAATGAAATTCAAAACTCAGATGTTGAAATAGCAGAAGGTGAGGACATTGCTGAAGATGAAAACATAGACAGAATGAAGTCAACAGAAGAAAGAAAAAGGGAAGAATCTGAAACTGCAGAAATGGACATTTCTGAATCTGAATCAGCAAAAGAAGGTGAAATAGCTGATGATGTAACAGGGGAACATGAGGATGAAACAGTAGAAGCTACTATAAATAAAATAGTACAGGACGAGGTGGAGGTCATTCATGGAGCCTCAGAGAGAATAAAATCTCTTGACAGTGGGACAGAAGAAGACAAACCTGAAAAGGCAGAGAAGAGTGAAACCACAGATTATGGAGAAACAAGTGATATCAGTAAGGAAAATAGTGAAACAGAACATTATTGTAAGCTAGTCAGTAATGTTAAAGCAGTCAGAGATAAAGAGAGAGCTGAAGCAGTAGACAATAAAGAAACACTTAACGATGAAACAGCAAGAGATGGAGAAACAGCTGATGAGGGCATTGCTGAGGCTGAAAGATCAGAAGATATGGAAATACATAAACCTGAAGATGCACTAGCACTTGATGATCAAAAATCAGAAGAAGGTGAGACAGAGGAAGCAGAAACAGCAGATGAAGATATGACTGATGATGAAAGAGCAGAAAATGGAGAAAAAGTGGATAATGGAATAGCTATTGGTGAAAGATTAGAAGAGGCACTGACAGCTGATGATACAATTACAACAGATGGAGAGACGGAAAAAGCAGAATCAGCACATGAAGATTCAAGTGATGAAACAGTAGATGATGAAAAGACCCTTAAAGCTGAAATAGTAAAAAATGGAAAGATGGTGAATGATGGAGCAGCAGAAGATGGAGAAACAGCTGATACTGAAACAGAGGATGATCCAGACATAGTCAGTGATGAAATACCAACTGATGGTGAGACAAAGAAATCAGAAACATCAGACAGTGAAGAGAGAGCCTGTTATGGATCACCTGAAGATAAAGCAGATACAGCAAGCGATGAAGATGCAACTGATGAAGAAAATACAAAGACAGGTAAAATTGAAACAGTGGAAGATGAAGTGACAGCTGATGAGGAATCATCAGAATGTGCAGAAACATTGCAAGATCAAAAGGCAACTAATATCATGACAGCAGAATCTGAAGAAACAGATGATGATAGAACAGCAGAAGATGAAGTGGTTAATGAAGCTAAGGTAGCAAAGGATGAAGTGACAACTGATGCTGAATCCATAGATGACCAAGATACAGCTGCTAATGAAAATACTGATTGCAAAAAAGCAGAAGATACAGGCATTGTTAAAGTTGAAGCGGCGGAAGATGGAGAGACTGGTCGTGATGAAATAATAGACGATGGAGATACAACTGATAATGAAATGGCGGGTGGTGGAGAGACACAGAAAACTAACACTTCAAACCAGGTTGCAGAGAGTGGAGATAGAATTGCAAAGGAAGCAACAGATGATGCAAAAACAGTTGATGATGGAATAGCGAATGAAACAACTGTAGAAGATACAGAGAAAAGTGAAGGTAAAATAACAGATGACAGTGAGACTGATGATGATGGAACAGCAGAGGATGGTGAGACGTTTAAAATGGGAGAAAATGGAGAATCAGAAGAGGGTGGAATGTCAGATGAGTCTAACATGGTGGAGGTTGAAGAGACACCTGAAATAGCTAAGAAAAGAGAACAAGTGGATGATGGAATAACAGATGGACAGACAGGTAATGATGAACCAACTGATGATGAGGAGCTAACTGAAACTGACAATGAAGCAAATGGAGAGACAGTTGATGCTGGAACAGCAGAAGATGACGAAAGCATTAATGATGGATCTGAAGAGGATGGAGATACGGTTGATGATGGAAAAGTGGAAGATGAAGAGACTGCTGAAGAAGCAAATAAGTAATGGGGAAACAGAAGAAGCTAATGAAAGTTTTTTTGAAAGTGGAGAGAACAGATAATGAAGTTTAATGGAGAAAACAGATGTAGGCAGAACTGATGTAGATGAGAAAGCAGTGAAAGGAGAGAATGGTCTTTTGGCTAGTTCTGCCTGGATCAATAAAGACAATGTTGAAGTAGAAATCCCCAAGTTAATATGTCAGTGTCAAGACAAACTGCACTTAGAGACACCTGAAAAACATAAAGTTAATGTAAATGGTAATTTGGTAAACATTGGAGAGTCAGCTGAAGGAGGTGATGAAGCCGAGGATGAGACTGAGCCAGATGAAAGCATGCAGGCGAAGAACAGTCTTGCTATGCCGCAGTCAGTGCCTGACGATACTCAATCTTCTGAAAGAAAAATGAATCTTCCTTCTGTAGTAAACATGTATACAGGATCAGAGGATGGAGCAGAAGCTGATGGTGAAGATTCAGAAACAGAAATACATGCCAAGAATGGCAGCATTGAAAATGAGGATGATTGTCAGTGTGACTGCAGTGGGTAACTACGGGGAAAAACAAAATGAAAATGTTCCACACATGCCAGTGGAAAACTAAAAGACTATGGTTAAAATATAAATAGATATTTCTCAGGGTGTTGGTGAATATGAGGAGAACAAGAAAGGTGGTAATATTTATGGGACAGAATCATCTAAAGATGAGTAGATACTATCAGAAGACAGCTATAAAGACAAGACCAGTTCATAAAACAATACAAATTCAGTAAATAAAAACAAAAGAACAGATGACAGTCTGTGGATTGAGAGGCATCCTTAAGTCTGAGTTACTGAAAATATTGTTAGGAAATACTTGAAAGCATTAATCACACCACCTCTAATGTTAAAAGCTAATTGCTGAAACTTTTTCTTATGTAATCACAATCAGTTACTAGCATTTCAGTTTGGTGTTGAATTGCAATATGGTACTGACAATTTATCTTACAGTAATGGAGCCTTAGGCATTGTGCATAAGAAATGCAGACAACAGGATGATAATATTTTGCAGTAGAAAGTGTATTGTGTATACATAGCAAGAATGTCTGGAGAAATAATTTAATGTGTGACATGTACTTTGTGCACCCAGTAATCAATAGCATTAATTAATTGCACTATTTTATCATGATAATTGCAATGAACACTTTTGCATGCCCATATTTTCTTTGTGGGCAGCATAACCTTCAATAGAGTGAAATCTTTCATAATTCAATAAACACACCCAAATACACAATAGCACTTACCATAATTATGCCTTTTTAATGTATAGAGTTCATTATAACCCCTATAATCTAATAGGTTGCCATAACAAGTTGGCCAGATTGCCGTATGGCCAAATATACATTGTTACAGGATATACAAATACATTACTGTTCTTTACTTTTAAATCTTTTAATTTTTCAGGGAAATTGGATTATTTGCCATATGCACAAGTATACTGAATGTCACTTAACAACCACCAGATAAAAAAATACTGTTCATTGCATTAGACCCACTCACTCTCACGAATCTGCTTTATTATTGCATATAATAATGTCTGGGTGTGTGTATGTGTGTATGTATGTATGTTTTTACCCAATTTGGGTCCAAATGTATTGTTACAATGGGGTGAATAGCTGGATGACTGGATAACAGTTTATGTGACATGAATGTACTGATACAATAAAATATATAATGAATAAATTTAATGAATATCTGCAGTGTTTCTAAAGCATGGATTAAAACACCCTGTGTTTAGTGGAAAATTTTATTTCACCCCTAGATGATACTTCTAAAATAACTGAGTTAAAAATAATCCAATTTAGGTCATGGTGACCCAACTACCTGACCCAAGAAGCTGAACCCAGAAACTGGGTTTTAAATATAGAGTGTATGAGAGTATCTCACTACAAGATTTATCATCTCCTTGGCAATTATGCAATGTGCAGCATATGTTTGTGTTGATGTATTTAACATACACATCAATATACAATAATAGCACTTTGGACAGCTCTTTGGTAATTTACATCAATTCCATTCGTTCACATCAAATTAATTACATGCCCTTATGGCAGTAATCTAGGATCAGCCAGTTGCTCAGACTTATGTAACTCAAACTCTATAAACTCAAACACATTTACTATATAAGTCATTGTTTTTAAATGTTCTTTTTAAATTATAATATACAGGTATGCACTGCTTAACGTTCATTCAGTCAACGTTTGTTCACTTCGAAGGTCTTAAGAAATATAATAGGAAATAAAAATCTTATATACATCTAATTCAGCTCTGAATGACAGAAATCTACCACGAGTGAACCACTCCCATACCTGTAAGGACGGTGGTGTCTGGTCAACGTCCATTTTGCTCAACGTCCTATTTCACAGAACATAATGCGGACATTCAATGGCGCAGGCCCGTAATTGAGACTGAGCTACTTCAGTCTTATTTACCATATTCTGGTAATTGAACTAATGTTTTCAGTTCCACCTAAGTCTGACATTGCATCTAAAGCATCCCCCCTATGTCATATTTTGCAGGCTGATCTTTGCATTAAGTGGACCCTCCTCATTCATATCACACTGTGTCTATTTTTTTGACATTGCATCTTTCACACATTTAAATTGCAAGCGGCTCACAAATTATTTCAAGAAAACTTTAAGAACACTTTATTTTGGAGCCTTCAATAGATCATGGTGTGACACCCATGACAAAATAAAAAATGCTCCCCAAAAATATTGAACGAGAAAATCAGCAAACTATTAATAATTTGCCCCACCTCATCCATCAGCCAGCGTCCCCCTAGTTAAGAGTCAATTCCCAGCCTCTGTGACTCTTTGTGATAGTGCATTTTCCTTTCTGTTCCCTACCTTGGTTGTTTTAACAGACCGGTCAGTCCATTGAATGGGGGCAAAACCTTAGGATCCAATAGCATGACAAGAGCAATTACTCAGGGTACCCAACACTATAAGGACATCAGCAACCCCTTGTCATAATGGATAGTATGTACCGCACCCTTAAGTGTTCTACGTCTAACTTCACCATATGTGATTCTGTGAGAAGGTCTAACTCAGTTGATATGATTAAGTAGCTAGTTTAGATAAACTGCAATAATACATCTTAAATTGTGGTCATTAAGTTAAACACATTTCAGTATATTATAAGATGTTTCTCCTCCTTCTTTGAAATTATATGTTGTGCAATCCAATGCATATTTTGGAATTCTAAGTAATCTCAAACTATGACATACTGTCGTAAATACATTGCTGGGTATTTAAAACTCCTATAAGAATTCATTCCCATTCTACACTGTGCTATAGTCAGAGCTGTACAGCCCCACTGGACGAGTTTGATGGATAGTCCTTTCTTTGTGAGTTTCTATCCGCTGCTTCCGGAGGGGATGTGGCATAAATAATTGGTGTCACTCCCATCGACCGTGTACCACACTTGGAGAAGAGGTTGGAGAGACTCATTGAACACTATAGCTCAGTCTCCTTCCCACATCTATAGATGTTTCATAGTTGTTCTTGTCCCTTCACTCCCTTTACAGGTCTACATTCTTCCTGTCATCCTTATCACCTAAACAGTATTTTAACTGACTAAAAACGATTTGTGAAAAACAATTTTATTTGCTATTACTTCTGACATTTATAAACTGTGAACTGGTGGAAGCATTTGGGACTAAAACTTGGTATCCATGGTTAACAGAATCTGTCTGGAAAATTAGACAAATAATAAGAAACACAGGAGGAAGCACCTGCTTGCTGATGAGGAGTTATTTCCACCCTCAGTGCTGGGAGACGCGGAGCTCTATTCCGGTGGATAACACAGGGGGCTTTCCCCCATTTTCCCTGTTTACCTTCAAGTGCAGTGCCAGTGGCCAGCTGCATAGACATGCTCCCTGTAGCCCCACGCTCTCAGGCCTCCAGATGTTTTGCACAAACAAGTGTACCAGCCTGTTGGTTGGTACAGACATGTGACTCTTAGTGCCAGAATTTCTGCTCTCAACTTAATACACAGTACAGGAGGAAATCACTCTGCAGTGCTATTGGCTAGGCAGAGTTTGACATCCTGTGGCATTCTAGAACCTTATGCTTTAAACATAAACACTTAATAGGAGAATGCTCTGAGTTGAATGTACATGAAATATACAGCTGTCATGGGTATTAATATCTACACTCAACCTATATTATTGCGTCAAAGCCTCTATGGTCTGACCTTTGTTTTCTATGGTGTGGGCCCAGTGCCAAGGTCAAGTCTCTTCAAACTATCAGCTGTGGACAAAAAAGGGATTCCACAGAGGAAGTTTAACGTGTGAGATTGTCCTAAAAGTGTCAGCTAACAACTGTCCCTCAAGTGCATTGTCCCGTTTATTGCAAGGTTGATTTGTCCATCGTCTCTCATAATAATGAATGAGCGAGACCCTGTCCGGTATGATGTGTGAGACAATTTGAGGCATTTTCCCACATGGTGAGAGGAAGGGTGAAAATGGTCTCACATAATGTGGCTTTTTCCCCCTTCCATTTAGGAAGCATCCAGCACATTTATGAATGGGTTTTCTCTCCCTTTGTCGTCAGATGGTGAAGAGTTGGCACAGTTTACGCTAGGTGCGTGAGTATTAGAAGGTGATTTGGATGAGAAAACACTGCTTCTCTTTTACTTTACTCTTCCTTATTGTTCTTTAAAAGGTTATGTGAAAGGTCATGCCTCCTGTTCACCATTCACAAACATGGAACCAATTTTAATTATTCACATTAGGACAACTGTGCTTAGCTAGAATAGCATATACAGTACACCTTGCTAGACTGGCTTACAGACAATGCCATAAATGTATGCACACAATAAAAAGGAGCAGAAGCACAAATTATGCTGTGTTAGCATATGGTTGACAATACAGTATGTGCAAACTCCTTTTCTTTCTATTCTTTTCTCTTTTGTTGTCCCCTATTTTCCAGTGCTATTCAGGTTATAATGGGGAACAGGATGCAGTGTCTGGGGACCAAGGTTGTAGGGACACAGTATCCGCAGACCCTGGGAAAACCATAACCAGGACACCCTCAACAACGCTCCCATCACACCTGCAGCAGATGCTAAAAGTGAAGCCTCTATATCGCTGAAAGTTTCAAACACAGGTGGTCTACTCTCGAATGAAATCTTGGCCAGAAAGTCATGCTACTGCCCCGTGTGAGCATGTAGTCAAAAAGTAATTCCCACAGGAAACAATTGCATGGGAAACAAGTTTGCATAGCTGGAGGATTTATTGTTCCTCCTTGATATCATAGTGTTCGTGTAGGTTTTCATATTAATCTGATCGATGCCTTCCTTATGTGAAGGGAAATACAAGAATGTTTGTTTAGGATTCAAACACCGTTCAAAGACTTATTGTTTAATGGATATTGTATTCCTGTCCCTTTGTTACTACTGGAATCCCTCAGACGTGGGGCCATCAAGATGACGGATTTGAGCCTGCCCTGCTACTGATGTTACACATGTGTATGTGTCAATTACAAAAAAACTTTAAAAACATGGGAGTCATTAGAGTTTGGATTGATAATTTAAAAAATATGATTCTAACAGACAGATTACAAAAATGAAATTAGTTTACGAATTAAAATGTGTTTTCATATAGAGATACTGTAAAGTAATACAAATCACATTTTGCTTATCCTGGTCAGTGTTGTACAGAAGGACTCGAACCTGGGTTACTATCATTGCACCAATAAACAGTAAAATTTCTCAAAAGAAATTCTGTTGGCGCCAAAGGTGCTACCAAATTGTATTAACTGTATTGGGGCTAAATATTTTAGTAATACCGAGAATGACCTGTAAATGGCGCCCTATATATAGGTGTACTTTTCGTAAGTACAATGAGAAGGGCGTGATCTCATCAGAGTTTAATCTGAAGATGGTTTCTGTATGAATTTGCCCTGTAGTCATTAAATATGTGTTACTGGTCTAATCTAAGAGTCTGCTACATTCGATTTACAAGAACAATATTTAGAGATTTAAATAAAGTCATAAAAGCAGAAGAAATACTTCAATTAATAACCAACTAAATCAAACCTATTACTGTATTCTTCAGAAATATTTGCTGACTGTATTCATCTTTAAACTCAAGCTATGGACAATTACTTTCACCAAATGTAAGGCAACACTTTGTAATTTATTTATTGTAACAGTTTTAATATAAAATGTGTGTGACTTAGGCAGTGGACTAAAGCACCACATGAACCATATGAAGGGGGGATGCGATCCTTCAAAAATTGAAAACGAATTATTTTTAGTCTATAATTAGCACAAGTCCTTTCCATGCATATTACTATGCTTAATTTAAATGATATAGTTATTTTTACAATGAGTATATTTAGGGGGCAACTCTGTTTCTCTCAGGAAGGGGTCGTCCGTTTATTCTCACTGGCAGATGAATGTTGTGAAAGAGATTATAGGAGTTATTCTACTGAACTGCTTCAAAGTTAAAAAGGTTCATATATCTAGTAAAAGTACAACAAGGTACCATTTCTATTTAATATGTTTTGAAATGTTTTTCCTCTCCCAAATCATCTCCTCTACCAAATATTTGATTAAGTATTATACTACCAAGTTACAATTTATGGGGTTAGTCAACAGAAAGCAGCTTATAAATGATGATTGTGTATATATTTATTTAGCTTATTCTATTTATTATAATTTATTCGAACTCAGTTAATACCTTGGGTTTTAACCATGCCATAACGTAATAAAATGCATCACTGCGTGATTTCATAGTTTTAGCCCTCTGGTGTCATATCTGTGATTTGTTTATTTGCTACGAAGTGAAAATGCTAGATGAACATCCTCTCTAGGTGTGGTGATGCCATAATTTTTGCGAGGGCCAGTAGTACATCTAATTCACGTTACAGAAAAACACCATAGAGCTCCACCTTGTGACACAAAACCATAAGAGCACCAACAGAGGTCCTGAAAGCCCAGAAACTCCCATGACTTCAGAAGGACAACTGTATTTCTGTATAAAAACAAACAAACAAAAAAATCCACAAAAGCAAGTTAATTGTTGCGTTTTCAACTATTGTCTGCCAAATGACTAAATAAATTGAGGCCATATTTTTGACAGCTTTTGAGCATTTAATGCCACAGACACAAGCGGACTGAAGAGGTTTTTGTCAGCAGAGCTCAGAGATTACGACTGCAAAGCTGCTCAAAGAAGAGAAAATTATTTACAAATTAGCCTAGTATTTGTTGCGGCTGTGTAGTAAACTGGTCCTAATTCGTGAGCTTTGCTGACATCTAGTGGTTACTTTTAGAAATGTACATTGACTGTTTGTGGCTCAAAACGTGTACGCTATCTAGTATTTAGCAGACGCCCCTATGGGTTAATGGGTCTTGCTGCAGAGCCTGCTTGGACTCACAAATAATTAGTCCAAAGAGCCACAAAGCCACCACTGTCCCATACCTACAGCATGAAGTTCAAAATATGTAGTAAAATCCAATATTATGACAAAATGGAATCCACATGATCAGTTTGTCTCTACACACTTCGTTTGGTGAATCTGGAAGTTGCCTTTTAATAGCAGTACACCTTCTTATACACTTGCTTATAAAGTGGTTCAGCTATTAACACAGACAACAAAACTGACAATTCATTGTCAGTAACAAACGTTTTGGAATACAGTAGTTTTGGAGAAGCAACTGACAAATAATGTTTTTACAGTGTCACTTGCTTTAAAAGGAAAATATAAAGCTGTATGAAAGTAAAAATAGCGTATGCCTTATACACCCATACAAATGTAATATAAGTTGACATGTCTGACATGTTCCCATATCAGAGAGCGAGTGTATAGTCATCCATGAGATAAACACATACAGTCCTCTGACCGGTTTTTGGCACCCCTGGTAAAGATGGCAAAAGTGGTTATAATAAATTCGTCTTTTGATGAAATGGGTCAAATCATCTCAGACTGGTTTCCCTGAACATGACAGTGAGGTCACTGTACTCAAATGGCCTCCACAGTCAACAGATTTTTGTCCAACAGAACACCTTTGGGAGTGGTGGCCCAGATATTTGCATTATGGTTCACGTCAATATGGACCAAAATCTCAGGCAGTACTGAAGGCAAAGGTTTGTTCAACACAAAGGTTTGTTCAACTACTTGTGAGGTGTACCTAATAAAGTGAATGTTTATGAGGTGAGTTCAAATTACCTTCATTCTCCTTAAAAGAAGTCACATAATTCAAACATGAGAAAAGTATGTTGACCTTTGTAAGTCAGAGAATGGCTAAAAATATTGCTACTCACCAAAACACTCCTATCTTCAATAATGGTAGTAATTAAAAATTACCAATCAACTGGAACTGTGACACGACCCAGGTTTATTTTGCCCCCATGCACAGTGAGGACGGTGGTAAGAGAGTCAAAAAATCTCCAAGGTTCCCTTTTATAGTGTTACAGAAAAAAGTAGAATCTTGGGGTCACCAAGTCTCCCAAACTACAGTCAGATGCCAGAATCCATGCCACATGCCACATCCATGCCAGAAGATAATTTGGAAAGCTTACCAGAATGAAGCCTTTCCTGTCATCTAATGGCAACATGTAAGCACCTGGCGTTTGCTAAACACTATTCTGACTGACTGGAACAGACAGGATTGTGTGAAGCCCAGGTTTAGAGAAGGATACAAAAACTTCTGCTGCACTGAAAGTTCCCAAGTGCACAGAGGCCTCCATAATTCTTTCATGGAAGAATTTTGGAACAATCAGGACTCTTCATGAGTCCAAACTAAGTAATCGGAGGAGAAGGGTGATGGTAAGAGATGTGACCAAGAACCCAATGGTCACTTTGGCTGAACTCCAAAGATCCTGTGTGCAGATGGGAGAAACTTCCAGAAGGTCCACCATCACTGCAGCACTCCACCAATCTGGGCTTTATGATTGAGCGACCAGACAGAAGACTGGGCTGAAGATCCACCTTCCAACAAGACAATGACTCTAAGCACAGAGCAAAGACAACACAGTCTCTTGAGTGTCTTAGGGACGACTCTGTGAATGTTCTTGAGTGGCCCAGCCAGAGCCCTGATTTGAAGCCAATGGCTGTCCAACCTGACAGAGCTTGAAAGGATCTGCAGAGAAGAATAGCTGAAAATCCCAAAATCCAGTTGTCCAAACCTTGTGGCATCATACCCAATACGATTGCATACCCAAAGAAATGCAATATTTTCGTTTTTAAAAATCTATTTTCACTTTGTCATTATAAGTTATTGGGTGAACGATGATGGGGAAAATCTTGATTTTTAAAATTTATTTTAACACAAGGCCGCAACATAACAAAATGTGAAAAAAGTGAAAGAGTTTGAAGACTTTCCAAATGTATTCTATATACCGGTAATAAAATTTACTTTACTCAGACAGCTAATTTATTACATGAAAAAAGTGTATAAATTTTTTTTTTAACTTAATAAATTCTAGTTCTTACTGGATCTTAATCTAATTACAATATAGACATTATGACAGTTAATTTAATATACTTTACTATAGTATAATGCTCTCTTACAGAGTGTATTTAACTCAGACTAAGCATGAAGGTGAACATTGTGGTAAGATGGAACCTTTATTGTCATCCTTCTTTACTGACATTCATTGTGAAGTGAAAACTATAAACAAACAACACAGATAAACAACACAAATATTACACAAATATACAAATTTATACACATTACATCCTGTATAGTTTGTACATGAATAAAGATTACTGTTTAGCGCTGTAACAGTTATCCTAGTCACTAACATTTTATCAGCTTGTATTGTTGTAAATAAACTGTATTTATCCATAATGATTCAATAACAATTCTCATAACATCTCTAAATACATTAACTCATATTTAATATTAAATAAGCTTATGGCATTGCAGATGTGTCCCGTTACAAATGAGATGATTAACTTAACAAATGCGCCTAATGTGCCATGTCTTGAAGTCATGCTTGTTTTCAAGAGATACAAAATTATTACGTCCATGTGTTAAGACATTTACTTTCATGTCTCAAGACAGAGAGATGTCTTCATTCATTCCCTCTTAAGATGTCTTGGTATAACAAACTGTCTCAAGACATCTTATCTAAGCCTGTCAAGACATCTTAAGATGCAATGATAGCTGGGTATGTAATGATCCAAGACATATGTCCAGATCAACACAAAATGGTCTGAATACAAAATCAAGCTTTTGCCAAAGCCATCTTAGTCCCCTGGTCTAAACATAGAAAGTCTTGTGGTGTGAGCTAAAGAGGAGAGAAGAGAGGCCATAGGACCCTGGACGATGTGGAGAGATTCTGAAAAGAAGAATAGTTTCAAACTCTTGGTTTGGTTTGTAATGGTTTCCCTACTTTGTATTTTCCATGAAGATGCAATAGGTGAAGTGCTGTCTTATTGGCAAAGGGAGCTTGTACAAAGGTTGCCAGTAATTGTGACATGTGATGTTGTTAAAAATAATTATGTCTATGATTAGATTCATTTTCATATATTCATATATTAGATTCCTTTTTTAAAGACTGAATTTACTTCAGTTAAATGTTAGATTTTTCTCATTATTTCAGTGTGAAAAAAGTGAATGTCTTATAATTCTTATAATGGCAATAATTGTGGAGGGGACTGTATGTCTAGTTTGGATATATGGCCACGAATGTGCCCCAGTATATGTCATACCTTGTCTGTTTTCACAATGTATGGCATGGCATTAATAAACCTATTGCTACCTGAAATAATCAAACCATGTTTCTCTTTTTCAACACTGTAATGCTATTATATTATTCATTTACACACAGAGGCTAACCATTCCATATTTCAATAGGCACACCAAATCTGTTGCCTACGGATACCAAGATTTTGTACGTTTATAATGTAAATGGCAATTTCTACATTTCTACAAATTTCTACAAATGTTGCAAAAGTTGAAAGGGAAACATATGGCAATTAACAATTTCACAAAATTTCAAAAATAAAATAATATCAGTGCAAATGACAGATCTTTGATAGCAAATGGTCCTCTGTATAGCATCCCAGAGTGATTAACATATATTATCAAACTACAATATTTTGATCAAGTTGAGAACTTTGTTAAGCTTTAGATTACAAGTAATTTCATAATTTCTGTTCCAGTAGTGAAATTTGGAAAGAGGTTTTTGTCATTTTCAATTAATTATTCAGGCCAGCATACAAGTTCACTTTACATCCAAACTTTAGATGTAAGGTAATTTATTGAATAAAATGGTTCTAACATATCAAACATAGAATTTGTCACGCCTGCTTCCAGCTCCGCTCCGCCCGCACGCACCTTGCCTCGTTCGTCCTCTCCCTCCTATTGATTACCTGCACCTGTTTTTGCCTCTCTCTCCCCTTATTTAAACTCCGTCTCTCTCCCCATTTAGTTGCTACACGACGAGGTTTCATACCTAGTTACCTAGCTCTGCCTTACCGCTTGCCTGCCTTTGTTGTGAATAAAGCCTCCTGTTCACTCCACAAACGCGTTTGTCTCCTACCTTCCGTCAGCGTTACAGTTCGTGTAGCCCAACATGGAGACAGCGGCTAGTGGTGCCGATCTCACCCCGTCCACAGCAGAGCAACTCGCCGAACTCCGCACCCAGCTTCAGGAAGTGGCTCAAGCAGTTTCACTCCTTGCAGACAACCAACGCTCGCTCAACTCGCTGGTCCCCTCCGTTAGCGAGCTCACTCAACGCGTGTCGCAGCTAACGCCTTCCCCCGCTGCTGCGGAGTTCCCTGCTTCAGTTCCGCTTCTCCCAGCCCTCTGCGGCCTCCGCACTCAGCGTACAGAATCACCTTACCGGAGAAGTACGACGGCAAACCCGGAACGCTGTGAAGGCTTCCTCCTCCAGTGCGATCTGTACTTCGCCCACTCACCGCCAGAATCCGACGCGGCTCGCATCGCCTTGGTAGTCTCCCTCCTCTCTGGTCGAGCCCTGGATTGGGCCACAGCCATCTGGACACAGCAAGGCGACGAGGCCAGGGACTACAGCCGCTTCTTCGGACCGCTTTCCACGCCGTCTTCCAACATCCCCGCGAGGGGCGATCCACAGGCGACATGCTGCTCACTCTACGGCAGGGCCGTCACT
The DNA here is from genome assembly GCA_025084515.1 of Ancistrus triradiatus. Taxonomy (NCBI): domain Eukaryota; kingdom Metazoa; phylum Chordata; class Actinopteri; order Siluriformes; family Loricariidae; genus Ancistrus; species Ancistrus triradiatus. Next base: position 102,879 of record JAJAGP010002573.1, read on the forward strand.
CTGCTGCCGACTATGCTCTTCAGTTCCGCACCCTGGCGGCTCAGAGTGGATGGAATACACCTGCTCTTCTCTCCGCGTTCCACCAGGGCCTGCGTCTCGACCTCAGGAGAGAACTGGCCGGGCGTGACCTGAACCTGTCTCTGGAGGAACTCATCACGCTCACCATCCATCTGGACCAGGTCCTCTTCCTCTCCGTGATGCCTCGCCTCCTTCCAAGCCCATGGAACTCGCTCGCGCTCATCTGTTCTCCGAGGAACGCCGCCGCCGCTTCGAACAGGGCCTGTGCTGTTACTGCGGCTCGGACCGCCACCTGCGCCCCGCCTGCGACCTCGCTCCGCCGCTTGGGCCAGTCAGCACGCATGCCAGGGACCCGGCACGCACACCCCGGGTGAGTCGAATCCCTCTTGATTCTTCTTTCACTCTGCCTGTGCTTTTGCGGCTCGTTCACGCTGATGTACCTCTCACAGCCCTGATCGACTCCGGCGCCCAGGGGAACTTCGTTGCTGACCGCCTCGTCACCGAGTGGAAGATACCCTGTACTGCACTTCCCACCGGTCGCCGCATCACTGCGGCCGATGGCCGTCCTCTTGGCTCGGGTCTCCTTACCCGTGTCATCTTTCCCCTCTGCCTGCTCACCAGCGCTACTCATCAGGAAACCTCTGCTTCCGGTCAGTTCCCTGGCATATCCCATCATCTAGGGACTTCCTTGGCTTCGTCGTCACGACCCTCTTATTTCCTGGTTCGCCCTGCGAGCTCATCCGCTGGTCACCATGGTGCCAAGAACACTGCCTGCTCCGACCAGCCTTGCAGGTCAACTCGCTTCCACTCTCCGAGCCTCCGCCTCTCCCTCATAATGTGCCCAACCATTACAGAGACCTGGCACCAGTCTTCGGAACAGCCTCGCCTCCTCCTCTTCCTCCACACCACTCTTACGACTGCGCCATCGATCTCGTCCCGGGCGCTCCTCTACCCGAAGCGCGCCTGTATCCTCTGTCGTCGGCCGAAGAAAAATCCATGTCCGACTACATCGCTGAATACCTGGACCTCGGCTTCATCCGTCCATCCACATCGCCCGTGTCGGCGGGCTTCTTCTTTGTGCCCAAACGTGACGGAGGCCTCAGGCCATGCATCGACTACCGGGAGCTGAATCGCATCACCCGCAGGTAAGCCTACCCGCTCCCGCTGGTACCTTCGGCCCTCGAACAGCTCCACTCGGCGCACTGGTACACCAAACTCGACCTCAGGAATGCCTACAACCTGATCCGTGTCAAGGAGGGTGGCGAGTGGAAAACCGCCTTCAGCACCAGCATAGGACACTACGAGTACCTGGTGATGCTCTTCGGCCTGGCCAACGCGCCTTCTGTCTTCCAGGCGTTTATTAACGACATGCTCGGCCGTTTCGTCACCGTATATCTCAATTCGCCGGACTTCGACACTCACGTCGCCCAGGTACGCCAGGTACTCGAGAGGCTCCAGCTCCATCATCTTCGTATGAAGGCGGAAAAGTGCGAGTTTCATACCCAGTCGGTCCGTTACCTCGGCTATGTGATCTCTCCCTCCGGCATCGCCATGGACAAGACCAAACTCTCCGCCGTCCTTGACTGGCCCACATCGGGGCCTATCAAACAGTTGCAGCGCTTTTTGGGTTTCGCAAATTTCTACCGTCGCTTCATCAGGGACTTCAGCCGCACGGTGGCGCCCCTCACCGCGCTTCTACAAGGCAAGCCCCGCTCCCTTTGCTGGTCCCCGGAATCCGAGCGGGCTTTCTGCGCACTCAAGGCCGCCTTCACCCGTGCTCCCGTCCTGGGCCATCCTGACCCGGATCTCCCCTTTGTCCTGGAGGTCGACGCGTCTTCTGTAGGCATGGGTGCTGTCCTGTCCCAGCGTCTCGGCGATCCGCCTAAGCTGCGCCCTGTCGCCTTCTTCTCACACAAACTGACCTCCGCCGAGCGCAACTATGACGTGGGAGACCGAGAGCTGCTGGCCATCAAACTGGCCCTGGAGGAATGGAGGCACTGGCTTGAGGGCTCCAAACATCCCTTCTCAGTGCTGACTGACCACAAAAACCTGGAATACCTGGAGCCAAACGCCTCAACGCCCGCCAGGCCCGCTGGTCCCTCTTCTTCTCCCGGTTTGCATTCTCCATCACCTACCGCCCAGGGATGAAGAACGCCAAGGCCGACGTGTTGTCTCGCAGCCTCGACCCTGAGCCGGTCGCCACGGAAGCTCCTGCATCCATCCTCCCGCCCTCGTGCACCATATCGGCGCGATCCACTGGGACTTCGAGCGCGAACTAGAAGACAGGCTCTCCCAGACGCGTGTTCCACCAACCTGCCCACCGGACAAGAGGTTCGTACCCCCCGGCTTTCGTGACCGCCTCCTCGCCTGGGCTCACCTCTCCCTCTGCTCTGGCCATCCCGGGGAGACTCGCACCCATCAGCTCCTCGCAGCGCGCTATTGGTGGAAAAATATGCGCAAGGACGTGCACCGCTTCGTCGCATCCTGCAGCGTTTGCACACAGGCCAAGACCCCTCGCACTCTCCCTTCTGGGCTGCTCCATCCCTTGCCCGTGCCGCAACGACCCTGGTCACATATCGCGCTGGATTTCGTCACGGATCTCCCTTCCTCCCGCGGACTCACCACTATACTCACCGTCGTCGACCGCTTCTCCCGTGCCGTACGCTTCATTCCTCTGCCCAAGATCCCTTCTGCACTTCAGACAGCCGAGTGCCTTTTCGAGCACGTCTTCCGCAACTTCGGCATCCCCGAGGACATACTCACCGACTGGGGACCCCAATTCACCTCTGCGGTGTGGCGCTTTCCTAGAAAAGCTGGGTTCTTCCGTCAGCCTCTCCTCGGGCTACCACCCCCAGACCAATGGGCAATGCGAGTGCTCGAATCAGGAACTCAAGAAATTCTTACGTTGCTCCACAACCCACTCGACTGGCCGCAATTCCTTCCCTGGGCTGAGATAGCCCAAAACTCCCTCCGGCACTCCTCCACCGGGCTCACGCCGTTCCAGTGCGTCCTGGGCTTTCAACCCCCCTTCGTGCCCTGGGACTCCACGCCCTCAGACGCCCTGACCGTCGACGACTGGTTTCGCCGCAGCGAAGACGTCTGGTGCCAGGTCCACCTCCAGATCGACAAAGCCATCCGCCGATACAAAAGGCACGCCGACCGGCGCCGACGCTCCGCTCCCGCCTACCAACCTGGGGACCGTGTCTGGCTGTCCACCCGGGGTCTTTGCAGCTTGCAGGGAAGTAACCCTTTTTCTCCCCATTATTTGGGTTCTTTCAAAATACAACAACAGATTAACGAAATCACGTACCGTTTACAACTGCCGTCACATTTACGCATCTCTCCTACCTTCCATGTCTCGCTCCTGAAACCCTGGGTCCCCGACCCGCTGACCAGCCTCCGCCCACCGGCCCGCTGGAGGCCCCTACCTACACGGTCCGTCGCCTCCTGGACTCCTGCCGGCGGGGCGCCTGCATCCAGTACCTGGTCGAGTGGGAGGGCTGCGGGCCAGAAGAGAACAGCTGGGTGGATGTCAGGGACGTCCTGGATCCTCTCCTCGTCCAGGAGTTCCACGCCGCCCGGCCCGATTGGCCGGCCCCCAGGCCGCGCGGCCGCCCGCGTAAGTCCTCCTTGCTCCTCTGGGCCCCTGGCTCCCGCCACGCACCTGCCGGCACAAGTCCTTAGAGGGGAGGGCACTGTCACGCCCGCTTCCAGCGACGCTCCGCCCGCACGCACCTTGCCTCGTTCGTCCTCTCCCTCCTATTGATTACCTGCACCTGTTTTTGCTTCTCTCTCCCCTTATTTAAACTCCGTCTCTCTCCCCATTTAGTTGCTACACGACGAGGTTTCATACCTAGTTACCTAGCTCTGCCTTACCACTTGCCTGCCTTTGTTGTGAATAAAGCCTCCTGTTCACTCCACAAACCGCGTTTGTCTCCTACCTCCCGTCGGCGTTACAGAATTACAGTAGATATTAAATGAATATTACAATGCAATCTTACCTAAGACACATTGTTCAGAAATACTGTTGCTTCATTGCAAGAAACTTCAACTAATTAAAATGCATGTAGGTTGCTGGGTAGATTGCTGGTTGCTGGGTGCCCAGCTAGCATTAAGGCATGTGTCTAATCCTGTGATATGTTAATTTGTTAACTTTGTTAATAAATTGTAGTTATTATGATTAACATCCAGTAACGTGCAAAGGTCTTAAGCCAGATTAGATATATTTTTGTTCTTTGTTTTCATTCTCTAATGATGAGGAACCCCACAGAGCAGGTACTGTTTGGGTGGTGGATCATTCTCAGCACTACAATGGCATCTCAGCTTGACTGCTGGACATCAACCAAAAATGTCCAGCCACCAGCATTCTGTAGGCGGCATCCTGTGAGGATGAAGGATTAGAGAATGGCGAACACACACTGTTCAACGGCAGATGAGGTACTGTCATGGTTTTTGATAGAATACCTGCTTACATAATCAAAAATCACTCAAGCCAAATCAAAGTTTTCAGTGAAGACACAAACAGCAATTTATTGTATTAACTCATGAGCGTCAGCAATAGAACATGTACACCCCGTAAAAACAATATGGAAATGTCAACAACTATCAGTTTCCCAGGCTCTTATATACTTTTCTTTAAGTTATATCTGGACATTATGTCACGATTGTTTTTCAACTTTTGGCAAATCTCCTCCCCTTTGTAGGTCTCTCACGCCTATATTATCTTTGACTTCAGGTTGTTTTCCCCCGGACATTGCCCAATTCCACTGAACAAAATTTAATTGTGGCGACAGGCCTTGGGCAATCTTTCTTATATAAATCCTTAACTATTGTGACGACTCAGACACTCCAGGGTATAGAATCAAATGCAGGTTTATTAAGACGTTAGGCAAGATTCGAAGTAGTAACACAGTCCAAGGTCATAAGCCAGGCAATCCAAAAATACCCAAACGTGGTACCAAAAGGGATAGGCAAAAATCGTAGTCAGAGGGACAGAATACAGGGTCAAAAAACGTAGAGACAGAATAATGCACAAACCGTTACTGAGTCGCTTAGAATCGCCGAACAAGAGACGAGACCTCGCAATGAGCGTTTGAAACGCGCGCCCTTTTAAAGATGGCCGTCTCCCGGAAGCCATGGCGGCTT